>PVIC010034950.1:0-19310 GCA_004025085.1 Thryonomys swinderianus | reverse complement strand
AGCTTTTATAGAGTGGAATATTTCTATAGGAAACTTGGTGTGGGAATGTGATGAGGGGAAGGAATAAATATGATACAGAAAGAAAATAAAAGAGCATGTATAAAGGGGGAGGAGGGGGGAGTGGGTAGGGATATGGGTAAAAATGAGAATTAACTTGTGGCATATACTGGTACAAATTTCCCAATATTATATGTGATTTTGAGATGTATATAAATTGTACCAATAAAGAATTCAGTTAAAAAAATAATAATAATCTAGAATAGACCTAAAGAACAAAGAAAATAACTATTGATTTCTACTTTGAGAACAGTTGTTGAGGTGAAAACTGCATTTTGTGCCATTATCTGTGCTCAAAAAAAAAAAAATTTGGAGAATTGGAGGGAACAGGAAAAAGGGATGTAATTAGATAGAAGCTCTACTGTTAAGTCCTAGTTTTCTATGAGCCAGTCAGTACAAGGAGGATTAATTAATATATACACAGAAATGAGACTTAGAGAAGAAGCTAGGCTTGGGCCTGATCAATGCTGCTCTGGGCAACAATCATAAATGACCTCAAACTCCCCATACCTTTTTAATATATTGGGAGTCACAAAATGTAATATATGACTCCCAGGGGTGGCTGGATGCTGGCAATAATCTTAGCACAATGAGGAATTATGTAGATGAAGATTCTAGTATATCTTCAACTGGTATAGGCCTGCCCTGAAGCATCACAGCATCACTGGACTTTTGGGGTCTTGAAAGACAGGAGTTATGTCTAGACATGTTATAGCTGCCTCATAGACAGGAAACCTAGGCCTAATCATGGTTTTAATTGTGAAATAATTTTTACCCAAAATTATATAAAATTGCTCCCAACCAAAAAAAAAAAATGCTTCCAAACCCTATTATTCAGAGCAAGTGGGTATACACAATGTACAGTGTGGACTGTGGTGCCCCATCATAAGGTGTTCCTTATACTAAATGGTAGAAATGCAGGAGGCTGATGGCTCTCAGCTGGGTTTCTCTCCAGGAACTGCCCTCAGCCAAAGGACATTACCCAAGTCCTACCTTTCTCTTTCCCTACAAGCTACTGGCAACCACTGGTCTTTGTAAAATGTGAGAAGCCCCAGTTCTTTGCTTCAAGGGCTGCAAAGCCATCTTGTGGAATCCCTGAGAGGGTAAGGTAGGGAAAGAAAAAATGTGAAGTTGAAAAGAAAAAACTGGAAACAAGCTTTATGTATATGGGGAGGAGAGGGGCTGAAGGAAGGGAAGGGGAATGGGAAAAATCAAAAGCAAGATATATCGTGTATGGGTACAAATTCTCAAATGATGAATGCGATAATAATATATTCCTAACATGTATTAACAAACTCAATTTAAAAAAAGATCAAGTATAGGAAAAAAAGGAACAGATATAGCTACCTAGTTTTGGTGTAATGGATCTGCATTTGAGTCTTTGATCTTCAATTTATAAGCTATCTCTTTGACCTTGAGTAAAAAATGTACTATCTTAAATGTTAATTTTTCATCCTTAATACGGATTTAAAATCATAACTACTTGGGTGTCACTTTAAGAATGAAATAGCCTAACACATAAAAAGTACTAAATATAGAGCCCAACAACATTAGGTATTATCATAAGTGATATTATTAATTAGAAGCACACTGAAAGGGTTTAAGGACCAGACTTAACCTTGTTTAAACTTTTCCAAATTTCCTTGTCTATTCTGGATCTCAGTTTTCTTAGCATCAAAATAAAGAAAACATATAAAAAGTCATTAAGCTATCTTTCTCCTCCAAAAAGTTGTGGTTCTTTAGATGCAGGCACCTAGATGATCTGCATCAGTAGGTTTTTCAGGACTAACAACCCCTGAGATGTTGATGACTCCGCTGTGAAGGCGAAAAGCTGGCCAGCCCTACTCCTCGGGGGCCTCATTAGAGGCCTGCTCCCAGTGGCGCAGAGGGCACCTCATTATCAGGAGCTCTGGCAGGTGGCAGTGACTGTGTACCTGGTGGTTACACAGCCTACCTCTACCAGCAGGGAGCTCGGGGCCTGGCAGTAGTCCTGACAGAACTGAAGGGTAAATATAAAAGATTAAAATAAAATAGACACACAAAACCTACACAAATCAAAACAACAAGGAGGAGCACATTTAGTACTTATGCATTGTTCACAGGAGCTGAGGATATTCTGCTTTCTTAGAAGAAATGATGACTTCTGAGTCATTCTGTTTTACTTCAAGTTTTTTTCCTTCATATAGTTTCTTGCCTACATTGTATAACTGCTTAACACCCCCCCCCAACTTTTGTGTTTTCCCAAAACTTTCCCAAAATTTCAGTGACGAAGAACACGAAGGCACTGGTCTTCAATATGATGAAATCATTAACATCTGAGAAATTGGGGCATGGAGGACCAAATATTTAGAGATATTTCACACATCGCCAAGCCCAAAATTTAAGTCCCAGAACATGCATCTCCAAAGAAACAAAGACCTTATACTATCTATTTAGCATTCCAGTTCAAAAGGCATACTATTTTTACAATCACCAAATGGAACAAATGACCATAAATGATGTCAGTGTACATATCAGTACTGCTGTAATTCTGAAACCAGAAAGCCCTGGGTGCTTCCATTTACAATTCCCTGTCTATACATAGGAACAGCAATGGCCCCCACCAAATACGGATCAGAAGAGCTAATACTACAGAACACCAGGGCTGGGTAGAGGGGGACTATTGAATGAGTTTTCACCTAATGTACTTCTAGTCACTGATGATAACCACATCACCAAAAAGCAGGTGGTAATTACAAGTATATACCTTACATGGCTTGCAGGTTTTATTTTTGCATATGAAATAATATTAATGCATAATAAAATTCAGAGATATTTATAAAAATTTGGGAATACTCAATGTATGCATTCCCTTCAATATCCAGGCTAACATCCCAGTCCAAACCCACTCAGCTTTCAACAGAATTACTGAGATTGACATAGAACTCATCTTCCTGCTTCTGCACCTGTCCTCACAGCAATCAACATCCAAAACCTAGAACAAAACACATTATTCCCCTGCTTAAGCACCCCCCAGCTCAATTACCCCTTCCCACTATTCATGAAATAAAATCCACATCATAGGCTGGAAGAGCCCACAAGTTTTGATCCAGGCCACATCATTGGGCCCCAACTGATTTATTCCATTCTAATCACAATGGCAATATTTTGTTCTTTAAACTCTCTAATTCCCTCTTCAGGGAATTTGTAGTTAACGTGGTTGGGCTCCAAATCCTCCTCCTGACACGCCTTGCTTGGGCTCACTTTTCCTGTGAGTTTCTGGTCTCTGCTCAATGGACACCTCTTTACAGAAGGGCTCTCCACACTTCTTCAGCATAAAGCATTGCTATATTGCTCAGAGGGAATTAAGTCAACCCTTTGAGTTTATAAGTCTTTTAGTTAGGTGTTTATTTCATTTCAACTAGAAAGGAAACTTCATATTACTAGGTACTAACTAGCAACTATAGCCTCATCAACCTCTACAGTACTTCAAGCATAGTTAGAATTCAACAGCTACTTGTCAAATAATTCTCTGCAATTAGTGTTTCAAGAAGAAATACCTTTCCATACATTCAAACACCATACAATCATGTTCTCACTGGAATTTATTTGTAATTCTACCAACCATATATTTCCTACATGAGAAAGGCTGAACTGGATTTAGCATGAAAAATGCAGGTTCACATAACCTTTACAAAAAATGCCCAAGCACTCTGAAGTGAGCTATTCTCACAATCCAAGTTCTTGCATGACAGTAACTCACCTGAGCCCTAGGGAGTGAGATTTTGGCAGCCACTGGGCATTTTCCCCATATTTCCAACTGCCACATCATTTTCTATAAATTTTTATTTCTAGCAAAAACGAAATGACAAAACAAAAATGTTAACACATTCGCAGGTATGGACTCTCATACATACGTCAAGCTATGTAACTACATACATTCGAAGTTTCACACAGAATTAGGCCCTGTTCTTGTGGCAATGGTGTTATTTTCATAACTTCTCAAAACATCCTCTTTTCTGTTCTCTAACTTTTCATTTAGTATTGTTTCCTTCCCATTTTAATCTTTCCTTTGGTGTTTGCTTCATAAACTTCAAAAAGAAAATGCACAAATATCATTGTTATTTCTTCTCTTGTTTGCCAAAGAACTAGATGCTATGGCAACAGCGTTCAGAAAATGATCATTGAAAATAATTAGGCTTTAGACACAGACACAAATTATATCCAGGTAATAGACTCCACAAGAAAAATGAGGGTCTGAGGATGAAGATAAATGTTTTCGCTCCACAACAAGCTCCTGGCATGACTGTGAAGGTTTCTACACTCTTGGAAACACTGGCTGCACCCTTTCTGTCCTCTCCTGCCTCCGTTTTCACCGCACCCCACCCCTGAGCTCTAACTGGATGATTTGTGGTAACCCAACCCAAGAGAGCTTTTTCCTAACCCATCGGCACGATGGTCACTTATGGTAACTTTTCCAATCCTTTTCTTTGAAGTAATTCACACAAAACCAAAAGAAAAACATATCTGACCTTAAAGCGGATCACTTGAATTTCGGTACAATTGAAAGCAGTTGAAATGTAAACCCCAGAGTGAGCTTCTACTAGAAAGGCTAAGAGACACTTAGGCGTCCCTGGCATCCGAAGAGATAATACCCATTTGAGAATAATGATAAAGCAGCTGCAGATGTGCAGTCAATTAGATTGCCTGATTAGCTCAACATTCCACTGCATCATGTAACTCAATAACGGATCGTCCCACCCTTGGTTTTCTGGGAGAATGGCTCTACATGGCATACCCACTGCGGCTGCTGCGTCCCATCTATTTGTTGCTGCACTTTCCTCTACTTACTCCACATACACTTAGTGCTTCTCTTGGTTGCCAAGTCGCAGATGTTTCTGCTTCCTCATTTCCCCTCTTTAGAATACCGTTTTCATTTGAAACCCAATAAGCTCAATGGGAAAAAAATCCATATTCATTCTTCCAATTGTGGCTAAAAACAGACACATTTCTGCTTACAGGAGAAGTTACATCGACAAGTAACAATGTGCACAGTGTTATTATGGACCAATACTGGAATCCAATTTACAGTTACCCCAACACTCCTATTACCTGTGCAGCGGCCTTTTGCCATTCTTATTTAGATAGCCAGCACTCTCACTTCACACATGTGACAATCTCTCCCAAGTTTTCGAGACAGAATCCTCTAAAACTCCAGCTGCCAGGAACTCATTTTCCCTGGACCACTGTGCGGTCCACGGAAGCACTTGATCTAGACTCTGCCATGTAAATGGAGCTGCCCTTACTCTGATGGGAAGATTATGGCATAATGACAGAAAGCCAATGAGAATTCGCCTCAGTGAAGAGCCACGGTGCTGACAGCACCATCTGTTTTCCAAAGAAAGCAGACCAGTACCTGAACTGGACCCTGAGGCTGGCTGTGGATCTGGAGCACCAGCTGTGAGGCCCAGGGTGCTCATACTGCTCTTGGCTCTCTACCCTCTTTGCTTGGCGTGGCTCTCTGGCCTGAACAGGTCATTTCTCATAGATTCACTCAATATTCGCTCTATAGAATTTCACAGATTCCCTCACTACTGATAGCCTCACTCAGTTTCTACTGCTGGCAATTAAGAATCCAGGAGAAGTCAAGAATGTTGCTGGTGGAAAACAGTGATGCATGGTATTTAAAGAGACTAGTACAAGAGAATGCATTGTACATTGGCCTAAAGGAGACAGAAGATTGTATGTCTCTCTTCCTTCAAACTCCAGAGCCATACCACAAAGTATCCCAGGGAGCTAGGTCGCTTTGAACTTATTACACCATCCTCCTCCTCTGCAGGGCAAATCTCCCTTCTACCACTGTCTCATCCCAACCCAAGGGGAAGAAGAGTACTAGTAGGGTTCTTTGCTGCAAATGTTTCCTACTGCTGTTCAGTAGCTTCAAGCAACATAAGCTTATTATTTTATAAGCTTGTCGGGAAGTCAAAAGTCTAAAATGAGTTTTCTGGGCTAACGTTAAGGTGACAGATTTGTTTTTTGTTTTTTTTTGTTTTTTTTTTTTTTTCTGGAGCTGTAGAGGAAAAGCTGTTTCCTTGTCCTTCCCAGCTTCTAGAGACATCAACTCTCTATCATTTATGGTCCATTCTCCATCTTCAAAGCACTCCTCTCCAACCCTGCTTCCACAATCATGTCTTCTCTGACCCAGAGCCCTCTGCTTACTTTTACACTGACCCAGTGACTACAGTGATGCACTTCAATAACCCATGTTATCATCTAAGACCCTTTAATTATACACATACATTTTATTACATAGGTAGAGTACATTTTGCCATGTAAGGTAGTATTATCAGAGGTTTTAGCGATTAGGGCAGAGGCACATTTAGGGAGCACTATTCAACAGCATGGAATCCAAGGATGGAGCTTACCATTTTCACTCACACCCCACAAACCTGAGATTAGGCACACAGCCGCAAAGGAGCTTAGGAATCTGTGCCCTGTCAGAACTTACTGGTATGGGTGAGAGATTCTGAAATTTAAAGGAAAATCAATGGAAAGAACCTAGGCATCCCAGTCAGGGTTGTCCTGGTGGGAATTAAGAGATCAAATTCAAATGATATGCTTTTGAAAATTTATTAGTAGTACTATTCACAAATACATAAAAAACATTAAGGAAAACCTAAGAGAAGATGATCCATACTAAAGGTAGTAACATCTAAGAGTTGCTACCACCCCTTGGCCTGATGTGGCAGAAGAAGGGTACACAAGTGTATTAGGGTGATTGTGACAAAGGACCACAGATAGGGTAAAACAAAAAAATTATTATTATCTCAATGTTTTAGGTGATAAAAACCCAAATCAATGGTGTTGGCAAGGCCATGCTCCTTTGACAGGCTCTAGGAAAGAGTTCTTTGCCTTTTCTAGTTTTTAGGGGCACTGGTAAGTCGTGGCCTTTTTTGGCTTGTGGCATCATAATACTAATCAATACCTCTGTCTTCACATGGTCCTGATTCCTGTATATTCTCTGGTTTTCAAGTTGGGTCTCTTCCTCTCTCTCTCTCTCTCTCTCTCTCTCTCTCTCTCTCTCTCTCTCTCTCTGCTGCCCTTCTTCCTTTCCTTCCCTCCATTCCCTGTCCTTCTCCCTGTACTCCCTCCTTAAAATGACACCAGTCAATGGGTTATGACACATCTGAATGCAGTAAACTCATCTTAATTTGATTTTCAAACAGATCCAGCATCTGTAAAGACTCTCTCCAAACAAGGTCACAATCATAGGTACAGCACATGAGGATTTAACTGTCTTTCTGAGACACATTACTCAATGAATTTCAGAAGGACCTATCTAGGTTACCGGGCACTGGACAGATGCAACACTGGAATGTAGGAATGTAGCTACCTCATAGCAGCCCAACAAACAGCTGTTGTAATAAACATTCTGGCCACATATTCCTCACACCCTCTGGCAATCTGCTTCCCAGTTCCTGAACCCACCTAGAATCACCCGAACATGTGGGGTGAGGCAGAAAAGTCCAGTACAGTCATCTATAACAGTTGGGACATGGAGGAGGCTGGAGATGGTTATAGTGTGGATATAAAAAGACAGATTCTGCATGAGGGGACACAAAATGCCTCATCCACAGTGATCCTTATGAATACAATAACTAAACACTTACTAGATAGTTGAAGTCTGTTCAATGTGTTTTGGGTTCCTGTATTCTTTGTGGCTGTCTCACCAGACATACTATATCTTAAGCATCAAAGTGGCTATAAAATCTAAAAGCTGGTAGCAATTGTTACTCAGGTACCAAGAAGCAGAGGGCACCTGATTACTCTCAAAAGAAGGGGACTTTTTTACAGATTTTGAAAACAACTGCAGAACTTCTTCCATAGGATCGTTTCCTCTGCTAACACCCTGATGATGGACCTATTTTTCAAGATGCTGAGAGCAACACCATGACACATACAGTGACCCAACATAAAAAAAAAAAATTGATAGGAATTTTAAGTGTATGAAAAAGCAAAAATTCATATGTGCAGTTAGCTAGGTTCAATATTCTAGTAGTTATAATTTACAAGACTTTTTCCATAAATAATTGTAATCTATGGAAACTAAATGTAGAAAAATCAGCACTAGTGTGATTTTAACAATTCTCAATCTCCTCTGTAAACTGGGAGTTACTGACTGAAGCCCACAGATTATTCCTCAGAGCATTTCTGAAGACAGCCCTGAAATTTTATAACCAAAATAAAAAGAAAATTCTAAGCTTTCTGTAAGTGATCAATATAATTTTCTTTTTTTGAGATAGGGTCTCGCTTTGTAGTTCAGACTGGCCCTGAGCTCACTATATAGCCCAGGCAAGCCTCGAACTCAGCAATTCTCCTGCCTCTGCCTCCTGAGTGCTTGGAACATCACCTATTTTTGAAAGCAGATTAGTAATTTAGTACCATATAGAAATTTTATTCCTTTAGTAACTTTTTCAAAATTTTATATGGCATTTAAGTAGAGATTCCTAAATGATTCAATGAAGGCAAGCAGGAATGTTCTCTCCTGTACTTAAGAAAGTTTAATGTAGGCTCTGATAGCTATGTTCTTTGTGTCCACGTGTGTACAGACAAATGTATGCGTGGATAGGAGAACACATTTTCTCTCAGTATTTGTCCATGTGGACAAAATCAAAATAATTTTATATGACTCAGTATTACTTCCCTGTTTCATGAGATACAGGGTGAATTATCTGCTTGGTACATTTGGAAACAATAACCTGAATTAACTCAGCTCATGCCATGCACTTGTCTTTCCTTTGAGCTTGATCTGTAACCTTTCAGAAACAGTCTCTAAGGGCTAAAACCTAACCCATTATTCCTGTTATGATTTAGATCTAGAATGAATCTGATGTTGTGAAAGGTAACTAGATAATGGGGGTGCTTCTTCCAGTAGTAAAGCTTATAATAATTTCCAAACTTTTTCTGTGTTTCATTTCCTAGTGTTTGTCAGAAGATAAGTAGATAAAGGCAACTATTTACTGGGGACCTTTAAAAGGCTTCAACCTTTGGTAAGCTACCTTAGAATGCTATGAAGTACACATCAAACTGTCTAATTTGATGTAACACGTGGTGCTCTCATGACCCCAACCCATGGCTTTGAGTCCTGGGCTTTATTGCACAAATGAAAACAAATGAATTTAGATGGTTAGACAAAATTTGTATGAGACTATTAGGTTTAAAGCACTATGGCCTGGAAAGGAGGCTTAAAGACAAAGGCCTTATAATGCCTTGGTTACTTTCTCATCTCTAGGACACAATACTCAAAACCCACATGATCAAGGAGGACCAATTTTTTTTTGCCTCACATTTTTAAGACTTTCAGTCCTTGAATGGTTGGCAGCATGGTGGAGTGGCCAGGGTGAGGGAGAGCTACTCACACTGGCACAACCTAGAAGCAGAGAATCAAGGAAGGAGCTAGGAATGGAGGTAAATCCTGCTAGATTGTGCCCACAGCGACCCACCTCTTCTGACCAGACCCACCCCTAAAAGCAAGGCATCTAGAATCCTGCCATAATCTAATCATGTTCAAAATCAGGAGACTTTTGGGGCCATTTTAGATTCAAACTATTACCACAATAGCTTGAAGTTGGAAGACTTCCTAGATATTATGGATAATCTCTCCTGATTCACTGAGCCGATGTTGTAGCACACAGGAGTACAGCCCGTGCTTGCCATGTGGAAGACCCTGACTTTACATTCTACTCCCCAGAAAAGGAATGTTTATCTTGAATTTTCATTTTATAAGATCCATGTGTCTAGCTCACTCATACCTCCTCTCTGTGGCCTCCCTTGGAATCTTGTCTTTGTATTACTGGAAGTATATCACCTTTGCAAGCATAGAACAGAAAACTCTTCTGGGATGACCCAAAGCCAATGGCTGAATGCTGAGGAAGAATGAAAGCCCAGTTGCCCTCCTATAAAACAGAATGAAACTGGGGGGTCTAAGAGAACTCACTTAAAAAAAAAAAAACACTGGTACTCATATCCTCGCTAGAGTTCAGCTTGGAGGAAATTCAATCTAATTCTGAAAAAGACCTGAGCTTTGCCCTACTTGAATGCTGCCCCCTGGAGGCAGGTAACAGCAGAAGTTAAACCCAAGAAAAAAGTACTCAGGCATCAGCAAAGACTTGGGCAGCCAAAGCCAGAAGACAGGAAGAAGATGCTGATGTCCTTCATCCAGCATGGATAAGGACTGTAGCTTGAAGCTTCGGCACAGGCCAGTGCAAGTGAGGAGGCACTGCCATTTCTGCGGGGGAAAAAACAAAATCAAAAGTTTATTCTAGGAGAAACTGTATTTCTATGTATTTTAGGCTTGGTAAACATTATGTTTTTAACTGTTCTTAACTCTTTTCTTCATTTGCTGTACAGAAAAACAGTGTCCAGCCCAGGCAAGGAATGCAAAGTCAAGAACCCTAAAATCCATTCTGTATTTGGGGCAAATACTGGGAATTGTGGAAAGACTAATCCTGAAGTCATTTGCCAATCCATGAGTTTAAGAATGGAAAGCTCCCAAATGATGATTTACAGAGTTTAACATAGGGTCTTTCTCTTTAATTGCTTTTTCTTAGTAGTACATTTGCAACACATAATGAAATATTCATCATGAAAATTTAGTGCACATACATATCACCTTATTCCTTTGCACTTCCACTATCAGTGATATGATGGGAACATGATAGAGATTATAACAGAATTCAAAAGAGTCTTAAGCAAAAGTAGTCATCCAATAGTTCCTGGAACTTTCAGGAACAGAAATAGCAATCTTAAGCCCAGGGATTGAAAGATAGGAGAAAAACATTCCTGGAGAGACAAAGAAAGCCCAGAAAATTCCTTAATAAAGGCAACATCACAACTCTGAGACTTGGAACTGAAAATGCTCCATATCTGTAACTAGAGACGTGTTGTATCCAGGAAAAAAGACTCACCTTGTACTCATTGTAGGAGATACATACAAAATAAAAGAGGAAAATAGCTTCAATAAGATCAAAAGAAAATGGCAAATTTTTCTTAACTCTGTGTATTAATTTTCAGTGGCTACACAAATGCCCATCAGTTTAGTGCTTTAGAACAGCACATATATATCATCCTGAACACATTCCCTTGATTAGGGTCTGGGTAGGTTTACAGTTTCTTTCTGCTCAAAATCTCCCAAGGCTGATCACAGTGTGCTTGCACCTGAGGCTGGAGGGCTTTCCCTAAGCTGACTCAGGTCTTTGGCAGAATGTACTTCTTAATCCTTGGAACACTAAAGTTCATCCATATCCTGCCAGCTGTCAGCTAAAGATTCCTCACATCTCCTAGAGGATGTACTCAGGACTTTGTCACGGGCATCCCATAGCAGTTTGTAACATGGTTCTTGTCTTTGTCCTAGGCCAAATGATACTCATTTCTCTAACACTCCCCTCTGCAACCTTCCAGAGAAGGTGTCTTGCTTTTAGAGACCTCTCTTTATCAGGTTAGGCTCACCCAGATGGTCTTTGGCCATAAAATCTTACTTTCACAGGATTGAGATCATACAGTTCTACCTATGCTCAAGCAGATTGTATGAGACACGTACAGTGGGGTGAGGATTCTTGAGAACAACAGCTTACTCTGCTTACCCTATGGAGAAAAACAACTGCATCAGCTACGCTGCCATTTTCTGAGTTATAATGTTCTCTACGCAAAGGTGAACTTTTGTAAACAGGTGTAGTAAATGTATATTGTAAACCACTTACTATAAGTGTGATTCATGTAGAGAATTGTGCAATGAAAGCTGAAGCTAAGACACTCTCCATCAGCTCCTTCTAGTCTCAGTACAGGTGCATCATTCAATCCTAGGCTCTGCTAAACTAATCCTGCCTGGATGACAGTGCCAGAGACTAAAGACAAGCATACTTTTTATGCAGTTGTAGTAGAGAAAATACTTTGTGATCATCTTGTGTGTCCTATTAACATTTTTGATCCTTAAAAATGAAGACCCTTTGGCCTCAATTTCTGAAGTCTTCATCTCTCAGATAATTGAAGAATCACCAGTTCTCTAAGGCATCACTTAGAATACATTGGACAAAAGGAATTCAGGGTCCTATTTTTAAACAAAATCTTACACTTGTAACTGAAAGATGGAAATTTTGTTATTAAATTTAATTCCTTTGAACTTGTTCAGTATTTAACTTCTAAAGGGATTTCATCTTTAGACTTCACTTTTTCCTTGAAAATATAATAATGGAAAGATAATGCCTATCTGAATTAGAAGCATTTCTGAGACAGCAAAGATAGAATACAAGAGAACAGAAATGCCATTGTGTCCCATTTCCAAGAGAATGTGCTTTCATACGAAACTAGAATTTTTGAACACACACACACACAGGCACGCACATGGCTTTACAGCTGCAGACCATGGTGAGGACAGCTTGCCAGCCACATACCACACAGTGTTTATTTTGGCCTCCACCACATGCTAAGCCTCACTGTGCTCTAGCTAGTGTGCCTACCAACAGCAGCATCTACCCGAGTGGCTCTCCAGTGAGGTTAAATACTGAGTCACCTGGCATACTTTAGCTCTCCTAGGATGGCTGCAGGATTCTTATGTGACTGGCTGGGATGTTTTCAGGGCATCGAGCTCTCCTCAAGGAGATGAGCTCAGTGGTACACACCTAAGACTTGGATCCCTCATCTGCCACTCTCTGGTCATTATGTAATCCTGGATAAGCCCCTTCAGCACTTTACCTGCCCCCCGTGTCACATGGGAATTCCTCCATTGCTTGCACAGTGGAGTTATTTTAAGGAATCAATTGTACAGTGTACACAAATCACTTAGTAAAGTGGCTATGTTTTGTGTTCTCAAAGTGGTAGCTATTAGCCAGACATATTAAATACCTACAACAATAGTAAATACAGAAGTCACATATTTACTGAGGCTTTTTGTCAAAATAATTTTGTAATTTATTTAGATCACATATATTATAAACCATCATTGTATACTTAGAAACTTGAAAACATAACGTAAAGATTTTTTTTTTTAATTTCCCCAAGTATGTTTATGAGTACCTTGCTAACAATATTTTGCCACTTTCTTCTTGTTCAATTACTGGTTGCTAAATTTATCTTTGCTTTTTCTGTCTTCAAATTCATTTGCAGCTGGATGAAAAATTAAATATCTCACTGGCCCCTTTAGGCCGTATACCGATCTCTATGCTAACTGTACACAACCTGCCTCTGAGCCAGCCCTTTTCAATTCTTCTCATCAACTTCTTTAGTATGTCTCAGCTGTTTTTTAGTAAACCAAATGGGTCTTTTCTGCTTTTCTAGTCTTTACCCCCAGAAGGACATACAGTTACCAATGTGTATACATCATGCATTTTAGTGCCTTGCATTGCCGACAAATTATAACATACCACTTTTCATTCATTAATTAGCAAACACACACACATAAATCTTTTCCCATTTGAAGAAGCTATATCCTATAATATTCCCTCTGTTTGTATTATCAAAAATCTGGGCCCAACATAAATGCTGTCAGAAGAGGAATAGCTAATGAAACTATAATATTAGGTGGGGTACTCATAGAGGCACAGAGATATAAACAGAGTAGCACTATCCATAAATAAACACATACATCCACTTTACCAGCCCTTAATGATCACTATAACCCAGAAAAAATTTACATCTCAAAAACTAAATCGAACTATAGTCAGATTCCACAAAAATTAAAACAGATTATCATATGACGCAGCAATTCTATTAGTATACTCAAGAAAACAGAAAACATATGTCCACACAGAACCTTGTACATAAACGTTCAGAGCAGCATTATGTATAAAAGCCCCAAAGTTGAAACAATTCAAATTTATATCACTTGTAAAACAGATAAACAAAATGTGACATAAACATGCATTGGAATGTTCATCATAAAAGCAGCGTGTTGATACCTGCAACAAAGTCAAACACTGGAAACACTGTGGAGAGTAAGGCAGCCAGACACAAAAGCTACATATGGAATGATTCCTATAATAGAAAATTTCAAGTGTACAATAGTCCACAAAAGATAGAAAGTAGATTAGTCATTAGTATGAGATAGTAGATGATAGAATGGAGAACACATGGCTAATAAGTCTCTTCTAGGGTATTCAAATGTTCTACAGTTACAAAGTGGTACAGTTTACACATTCTTATGAAAGTACCAAAACCCACTGAACTGTGTACTTTACAATGGTCAGTGGTATTCCATGTGAATGGTATCTAAAGAAAATCTTGCTTGGGTCATTATTAAAGTACTCCAGCCGGGCGTGGGGGCTCACACCTGTAATCCCAGCACTCGGGAGGCAGAGGCAGCAGGATTGCTGAGTTCGCAGCGGCTTGCCTGGGCACCATAGTGAGCTCAGGGCCAGCCTGAACTACAAAAGCGAGACCCTGTCTCAAAAAAAAAAAAAAAACTGTACTCCAACTTCTAAATTGTCTGCTTATTCCATTGGGACTAAGTCAAAGCTTTTTCTCTCAGATTTAAAGATTTGCTCACACTCTTCATGTTGTTTCAGTCTAATAAACTTTTTATTTTCCCCAGCGGTACACATCTAATTGACACTAATCACCACTGGAGATCAGACACTGCCAAACTGAGTTATCCTCAAAGTCCCACTCTGGAGAATTCATGAAAAGCATCTAAAGAGTTTAGCTTCTACCAAGTATTTCCTGAAGAATCTACAATGATTCCATGTACTTTGTTACCACTGAAAAAATTTAAACTGCTGGTAAGAAAGAAAACGTGATATTATAGAGCCAATAACTCATTACCAGGGAAAGGTAGAGATGCTTTTATCAGAAGCACACACATGCACACCCACACCTACCCCCACATACATACAAACACAAACATACTAGTTCAAGCAATAGGTCATTGTAGGCCCTTGAATCAGGGGAGGACATAGAAGGAAGCCGCCAATTCCTCACTGTTCTGCCCTCAATATCTTTCAATTTTTACTGTCTTGGTCTCTATTCCTGTGGAATCTTTTTAAGAGGCTTCTTAGCAACTGAGTTGGAATCTAATTCTAACCCAGCCCCAGATTCCATGGGATCAGACACCTCTGTGTTTTGAACTGCAAGCCTGGGTGGGGTAAAGTCTTCCTAAATTGGCCTCCCAGGTAGGAAGTGTACAACTTCCCTAGGTCCCTACCCAGCCTTCCCATTCTTGTGACCTCCACCTTTTGAAGCCTTCCAACCTTGAGATCCCTCTCTTGCCTCTTCTTGCCTCATTCTTGTTCCTCTCTTCCTTTTGTTTCCTTCAAATCCATGATTTCCATTTTTTCCTTAGAGACCATGCAGATATATGGGAGGACCACCACACAGATTCATATATTCAGAAATTATCTTCATATTCACATAGTTGAAAGAGCAATTCACTGATCTCATCAAAACAAAAAATCTTTTGGTGTCCCAATCTATAAAACAAAGGAAGATAAACAGCTAAACTCCACAACCTCTTTGTCTCCGCCTGAGAAAAATATACATTCAAAGTTAAATACAGTGTGTCTAGCTAAGAACAACAGAAATCCATTCCCCAAACCCGACCAAAAGTATACACAATTTCTTGAGTCAAGTAAAAGTAATTCTTAACCTACCCACAAGCAAGGAGGAAACAATTTCATAAATCAATAAGAATTGAAATTACATTAATCATTTATACGTAAACCAAATGTTTTTACAAGGCTGAGATAAAAATAAAACTGTGTGGGGCCAGGCATGGTGGCTCACGCCTGTAATCCCAGCATCGGGAGGTAGAGACAGGAGGATTGCTGAGTTCGAGGCTTGCCTGGGCTACATAGAGAGCTCAGGGCCAGCCTGAACTACAAAGCGAGACCTTGTCTCAAAAAATAAAATAAAATAAAACTGTGCATTATTCTATTTAAAATACCCTTAAATTAAAATGCCCTTAAATTAAAAATGCCCTTAGAATGGTTTAATGTGTTTCTCACATAATTTTTGGCTTATACTAAATATTTAAAAAAGAAGTCTCCCTGATGCAGTGATGGTTTACTTCCTATACCATGTACCAATTTAAAAATTATCCCTGTGTACATTTTCTACAAATGCATGCTTTGGAAACTAAATTCAAACAGTCTTAAATCCTACTTCCTCCTGGAGATAAAGAGTGTTTATTTTCTAGGCTCAAATTCCCACTTACAAGCTTGTTTTACTTACTTCTCAGATTAACCCCTCTATTCCTGTCCAACGAGTGACCAAACTTAGCCTTGCAGTGAGAGGCAACAGTCAATGTATCTGCAGTCTCTTTGCTATACCTCAGAGTCAGGTAAATAAACACCTCCCCAGAATTTCCTATGTCTGCACTTCATTCAAAAGGGGAAACAGAACACACACCTCTCCCTGGAGAACATGCAGTTACTACACCCAAAACACAGAGTCATGTCATCATGACCTAAATTTAGGGAAAATGCTATCCAGGGAGCCATGCCAAAGATGTTTTAGGTGAATGGCTAAACTATTACCGAATGGTATCAAATGCTTCCATGCACTATCAAAAGGAAGAGATATTTCACTAAAACAGATCATTAATCCAAGTGAAATCAGCAGTGTCTTTCTCAGAAGTTGTGATTTCTAACTGTTCAAACTTTCCGAGTGATTGTATTAAAATGTCTGGCTTCATTCCTCAATTGGCTACACAGCATTAGTTATTCTATTATACATTTTCAGGAGTAGAGAGAGAGGAAAAGAAAAGAATTATAGTACGTGTATGTTACTGAAATGACCTCAAACCTAAATAGCATAGTTCCCTCTCATTTAACCAATGCATATTTCATTTTTACTACCGTACAAGATCTCAAGTTATTCTAAATTATTCATGATCACTCCTTCCCAGTAACATCCATATGTTCTCACTCACCCAAAAAATAGAAGCCATTTCCATTCTTGATTACTAGCATTTGCCACCTATTACTTTTCTTTAAAGTGAAAAAATGTTGAATGTATCAAAAAATAATCATTGGAATGTGGACAAAAGTTAAAGACCAGGGTCACCTACTGATATTAATTTTAGCCAAAAGTTTTATCCTGAACTAATGGTGTATGTTACTGACAGAAACCTGTGATTAGATAATTTAATATTAATTACATCACTGAAACGTAGGATATTTTGCAGAATCTTGAAACATACCTGTCACAAAGCAAGCATTCCCTACATATTTGTTGAATGAAAGAATGGCTAATTCATGGCAATTTCATTTTAAATGTTAAAAGGAGACATATGTATTTTAAATGTCCCATATATTCATTGAAATTAAATCCCTATAAATCCTTACCAATATTCACATCTTTCCCAGGTCAAGTAGATGTCATGTATTAATTCCCTATTTAAAAAAAGCCTGACTGTTCACTTAAAATTCACTCCTTTTCTCTGCATGTGAGCCACAAAAGAAGAATATTTAATAATTCTATAAGTAGACTCTGGATATAAAATGTTAAAGAAAAAGTTAAAATACAAAAATGCCAGGCAAATAATATATAAATAAGATCTGGCTACCTATCACCAGATGTCATAGTCTAAGGCTTCACCATTATTGGAAATTAATGCAAAAATTACAAACTGTATACAACATAAGGAAATTCTCATGTAATGCTTCACTTTTTTTAATGAGTTAATATGAAATTAGGTTCTATGAAATCCTTCTAGATCAGCCAGCATTAAATGAGAAGATTTTTCTTCCATACAGTGGAGTATGGACATCTGTTCTCTACAAATCCATTCTGTAAATTCGCTTACAAGTGTACTCATTAACCCCCAAGGTGTTCCATCATGAAGTTAGGACTCATTAACTATTTATCGTTGGGTGAAGTTGCATGTTCTAGAAAGCCTTGATGGCATGAAGGCTCTTATAATTTATTATGCTTTCCATGTGCTCTAGAACTGACAAGAAAGGGGATAAATTCACAAGGCTTTAATCACTAGGTGCAGCGACTTAAAAAGACCTTCCTACTTGAATTTAAAAGCCTTATGAACTTGTTCCTTCCTCAGAGTCAAGCAGTGCAATGCATTACTTTCTGTAGAGAGCAGATGTGAAGTCAAGTACTGTGAAATGCTGCAAGGTCAGCTAAAGTCAAGTAACGTACTGGTGTATGTAGGAAACTAAAACATGACAGTAACAACTGCACAGAGTACAAATAGGTTACTGTCATCAAGTGGCAGAGGATATCAGACTGAATACAAAAGAAGCAACTATGCATGCTCTTTCCAAAAGATACCCTTTCAAAATATGGCTGACAGGTTAAAACAAAATTTTAAAAAGGTTTACTAAATAAGACTAAACATAAGAAAGCTGGTTTATATACCATTATCAGACAAAGTGGACTCTAACATAAACATAATACTATTAAAAATGAAAAAGCCAATATGTAATAATAAAGGGTTTATATCACTAGGATGAGATATTAATTAGTGCAGAGGTGCCCAACAACAGTTTAAAATACTGTTAAGTATAAACTGACAGGTTGAAAGGAACAAACAGAAACATCCTTGATAATAGTTACAGTCTTTAAAAGATAAAACAAATAAATCTGAAAATCCACCCCCTTAAAAAGAGAAAAAAAACCTCAATAAACACAGATGATTTCAAAAACTGAGTCACCCTGTTAGACCTAACTGGCATTTACAGCTTTAACCCAACACCAGCAGCACATACATTCTCTTTAAATACATCTAGAACACTCACCAAGACAAGCCATGTGTTGCTCCATAAACAAGCTTGAAAAACATCAAGAGATTAAAGCTGATCACAGACATATTAAATTAGAAATTAACAAGGGTTAAACTGATCAACCCATAAGTATTAGAAAATTAGTAATACTTCTAAGTAACAAGAATTTTAAAAAGAGAGAAATTTGAAGCCATAAAACCATAATATATAAAAACTCTGTATTGCAGAGGAAGCCCTAACTAAAGTTACACAACAGAAAGTTTTAAAATCCATGGTCAGTAGTCACATTTTAAGAAACAAAATTACTAGAACTAATCAAACTCCCTAAATGTACCAAAGAAAAGACTATTTTAAAAGTGCATAGGTCAATAAAATGCATAAAGCTCTCAAATGGTAGGTTGAAATCATAGCACTTGGGAGGCAGGGGCCAGGAGTTCAAAGCCCAAGCTACACAGGGAGTCAAAGCCAGCCTGAACTATACAGTGAGACCCTGCCAAGAAAGAAAGAGAGAGGAGAGAGGAGAGAGGAGAGAGGAGAGAGGAGAGAGGA
>PVIC010034949.1:0-19313 GCA_004025085.1 Thryonomys swinderianus | reverse complement strand
GTCTCTGCCTCCCGAGTGCTGGGATTACAGGCGTGAGCCACCACGCCCAGCATTATATGTGGTAACCGGGGATCGAACTCAGGTCCTTACGTTTGCGAGGCAGGCGCCGGAACCACTGAGCTAACCCTCCGGCCCCAACAACCTACTTTTGCAATCAGAATATTGTTCAGCTCATGAAGACAGAATCCTCATGACCTAGTCACCTTCCATTAAGCACCGCCCAATGCTGTGGGAAATACATGCAAAACATAGTCAGTGGTGAGGTGGAAATATCAAGGAATATGATTTATTGTGTCTACTTTTATTGAGGCCCTGCCAGGCCCTGAATTTATAGGCACTGCCTATAAAAAGCTTTAGCTAGAAAGTGTTCCGTTGTCTCTGTCTCCCAGTTAAATGTTAACCCCTTGGAATGTATTTTCCCTTTCCTGTCATCCTCACATTTTGTCCATGGAATATTTACATACAGGTGTCATAAATTATTGTGACTTATGATTATAGTACAGAAAGGACATGTCAGTGGGAGATTTGTGAAGCAATGGGAGATTTTCTAACATGTTTGATCTCTGGTTTAATGAGTATGTCTCAACTGGAAAGGAAGAAGTGGGCAAGTGCTCCAAGGTGTGGTGTTTAGTCTGAAGAACTGCATAGCTGTTGTTGTCAT
Source organism: Thryonomys swinderianus (assembly GCA_004025085.1). NCBI lineage: Eukaryota > Metazoa > Chordata > Mammalia > Rodentia > Thryonomyidae > Thryonomys > Thryonomys swinderianus. Next base: position 18,652 of record PVIC010034949.1, on the reverse strand, counting down.
AATAGGGAGTACAAGAAAGTATCTCTAGAATGTCAGGGCTTGGGAGAAAACTAAAATTACTTTGGGGTATGGATCAAAGATGCAAAGTTGCACTCTTAAAATAATTTTTCTATTGAGTGTTTTTTGTGGCATCCATAATGAGGAAATTCTATTCTTAGAGCAGATTACAAATCACTGTCCACTCATCAGTCCCTGTTTTGATGACTAATTATACCTGTCATTACTGCACATTTGGGGTTCCCTTGGGCTTTAGAAAAGTGGGTTCAATGCTGTCTGTTTTCTGATTTATCTGGGAAAAGACAAGAAGCAGCCTCATTATAGATTGTCTAATCCAGAAGTTATCACCAAAGTGGCATTACACTTGCTAACTATTGTAAAGACTTTTTAATTCCTGTAACATACATGAATATACTTTGTCTTATAACCCCCAAAGTAGATTCAAGGAATGGTGTTTTCTTATTATCTAATACTTTGTTATTATTTCTTCTGCTTTGCGTAAGTGTGCTATAGAAGCAGACTAGATTTTAGTAAAACCAAGGTGTCTTCTGTGGTCTCTTCCAGCTCTGCAAAGGATAATAATAATAATAATAATAATAATAATAATAAATCATAAAATTAAGATTAGGAACAGAAACAAAAGAAGCAAAGATAGTAGTTTATAATCATGGAAAGAGGATATCAGTCTCCTGGTGTTTTGCTGTTTTATTGTTGTTTACTCAGTAAACAATTAACTTGGGAACTCCTTCTCAGAGTGGCCTGGTTACTATGGCTGAATGGAACAGTGCGGGGTAAGTACTATATCAGATGATGGGACCCTTAAGGGCCAGGTGATTATCTTGTTTGTTTCTGAATCATTGGCCCTCTGATGTTGGCTACATGACTGAAAGAATAAATCAATATATGTTGTACCAGCCCAATCTAGGTCTATCTAGAAAAAGTTTCAAAAGAAGTCATTAAAGTGGAGGGACATTCTAAATCCTTAAAGGGGCAGGACTTTTGATTTGACTTCTTACTCCTTGCCTTGAAGTGTCTTTGAGTCTTCTCAATGTATTAACTAAGTCTCTTAAGTAATAACTCTTTATGGTGAATAGCACTCCTTTTCCAACATGGGTGAAGAATTTCCTTTGGGATTGTATTTGTTTCATTAGGGGGCAGTTGATCTATGAACTTCATTTGCACTTTGTATGAAAACTGAACATGTTTTATATCTTGCTGTTCAGATAAATTTGCTAGGATTATTGTATAATTTGAGGTCTCCCAGGAGAGAGTTTGGGATTTTTCCAGTCTAATTCATAATGCTTCCAACTTCCTTTTCAACTCTCTTAGTAACTGCTGTGTTTAGGATAAGATGGGTTTTGATAGTGATGTTTGATAGCTGGATTAGAGAGGACTGATGAAGAATATCCAATTAGTTCCTTAGCTATACTGTTTATTATCCTAAGTAATCTAATTATTGTGCCAGGCACTGCTGAGAAACTAGGGAATGAATGAATAAAATTAAGCCTGGTAGAAAAACTGAATAGTTTATTAGAGGATAATAAATACTACATGGAAAACATACAGCTGAGTCCTGGGATTCAAGAAAGGGTTGTTGTGATTCTAAGGTTCAGTTATAAAGCAAGTTGTCAGGATTGGTCTCACCAAAGAGATCACAAAGAGCAGAGACTTGAATCCAGTTTGTGTGGGAAAGGGTTAAAGAGGAATGAGAAGAAAATAGAGGCATCCAAAGGAGACATGTCATCTGAGGGTTATTGTTGAAAGGGGAGGGAAGAAATAGGTAGAGACTGAACAATGAATCAGGTGAGGAGAGGTCTTTTATTTTGAACTGATTTTATTCGTACCATTTATATATACATTTTGATTACATTCAACACTGAGGGTACATGACACATTTTGACTGAATTCCATCCCCAGAAATTTTTTATTTTGAGATAGCGTATTGCTAAATCACTAAATTGCCTAAGCTGGCTTCTAACTTCCAAACCTCCTACCTCAGCCTTCCTGAGTGTTGGGATTATAGGTATGAGCTAAAATATCCAACAGAGAGATTTTTTTAAAAGACAGAGGAATAAATACTTTTCTACTCAAGAAATTATCTAATGCAGGAGGCATTTCTGATGTAGAGTGAAATAGGGAGAATTGCTAAGTGGTATTATGGAGGAAATGAGAGATATGGGAAAGGTGGCCCTTAGTTCTACCCCTTTAGTATAAGACTTCTTTAACCCAATCTCATATATTGTTGGACCATTATAAGTGATATGATCATTTTGATGATTTTAAATAAGAAGTATTTACAATTCAGCACATATGTTTTAAATATGGAAATTGTAGTTTTCCTGGCCTGGGAGCAAGGGTGAGTGAGTGGGACAAGCCAGGAAGCCATGAATGGGGTCTGGGAGATATAGGTCAAGTTCTTTCCAGATGCTTATGCTTCCCAGTAAAGTAAGAGACTCCATCATTTGCTGAGGAAGGAAAGAAATGATTGAAGGAAAATGTTTTGAGGATAAAGGACAAAGCATGACCTGGTCCCATTGTGGAGTTGTGAAAGATTGTGAAGTGAAAAGAGAAGTGTCATAATGAACACAGTAAAGAGTTTGTGATGGGGGAAGAGACTAAGAAGTCATATATTATCCTTTGAGTTTTGGACTCAAAATATGCTCTACCTTTTCTTTTTGGGCTGAAAAGATGAGGAGTCATGAGGGTGAATGTGAGAGGAAAGAACAAATTTAAAGGAGTGATGTTGTTTCCAATTTGACATTTCCATTTTACTAACCTCTTTCACATGAGCCACTTCAGCACTTGTGATTTAGGACAGAGGTTCAAATGAAGGGAAGAACAGAATGTGAATGAATCCTTGCATCTCAGTGGGTAGAAGACCTTGGTAAGGGAACATACTCTGGCTTGAGGACAATCAGGGTCAGAGTCTTCATCTCCCAAAGTCCAGCCCTGGCCTGGGCTCTTACCAACCCCCAATGGAGACCTGTCCATTTCCATTTTCCATGAGTAGCCACATGGAGGCAGAAACCTTAGTGGAAACATCTCAAACATGTGTTTTTCCATATTTAAGACATATGTGCTGAATTGTAAATACTTCTTATTTAAAATCATCAAAATGATCATATCACTTATAATGGTCCAACAATATATGAGATTGGGTTAAAGAAGTCTTATACTAAAGGGGTAGAATATAGGAAAAGAGCATGGGACTAGTGGGCCTGGTTCAACTTAGGGAAGAACTAGAGCAGTAAGTTGAGCTGACAGATTTAAGGTCTTAGAGGAGGGAGATGCACAGAAACTAGGATGGGGAACTCACTAATGTGAAATCAGAAGAGAAGTCAGAAATTTACAAGGCCCAGGGAGAGGGGATTTTTCCTATACCTGATGCCCCTTAGAGAAAAGACATAACTGAGGGAAATGAGTTGTAGGTGGGTGTTATTTCAGCACAAGAAGAGTTGAGGCTGGACTGCAGATCACAGCCCATGGATGTCCAGCACATCATGACTGCTTGGGATTGGCCGGCCTTGGTTACATGGGTGATGGAGACATTTTGGTGAGCTAATACCTGCTAATAAGTATAGTAGAAAGTATCAATAGACTTATAAGCAGAACTGTATGGAGGGTCTCTTTGTGCAAAGCTGAAAATTATAAGCTCATATACAATGAGAAGAATCCAAGATGTTGATGGACGTAGAGGTAGAAGTTAAAAGTAGGATAAAAAAAACATGAAGTTCAACTTATTTTCTCCACAAATGCTCCTTATCTTTGATGTCAACTTTGTTTCAGCTTTTGATTTCTACTTTTCTTTGTTTTCATTCATCCACTGGTGATGTAATAGCTTCTGCTGTGGAGGTTGCTTGCTCCCCCAAACCAATGTTTTATACATAAATCTCATTCTTAATAAGTTAAAATTTGTTCTCTGTCAATATATTTTTTAACCAATGCTTAGGAAGTGTTGCTGTGATCTGAGCTGAAACCACATTGTTCTAAGAGCTGTCACGGGCCATCACCTGACTGCCTTCTGGATGGGACCCTCTGGCCTCCCAGAGGATGACTGACCACCAGGCCCAGACCTTCTCTGCAATCTTCTGTTCTCGCTTTACTGCCAGCATCATTTATGCCCCATTTAGTTACTTTTCAGTCAATTTTCCTTAAATTTTTGCATCTTAAAAATACTAAATATTTACATATCATCTCCACATGCTTTAGGTTATTTTTTCTTGATCGCTAAAATGGGGTAGAATTACTGTAAATGCAGTTGGAGTTTGTCTCCTGTGTGAGTTAAGCAGAAGAGCCAATGGGCAAAAGCTCTTGGGACTCATACTTTTTCCCCCAGATTCTGTAATTTTTTTTTTTTTTTTTGTACTGGAGATCAAACTTGAGACCTTGTACTTGCGAGACAGGTGTTGGAACCACTGAGCTAAATCCCTGGCCTAGATTTTGTGTTTTCAATTTAATCTTCACATACATCATAAAATTCTCTTCACTTTTGGGTGCAGCAGATATGCTTGGCTGCACTAAGATTCTCTGCTATGCCTGAGGTTGACATGCTACAGGGTGCATATGTGAGTGAGTGTGTGGATTCTCTGGGCTGCTCTTCAACTCTGACTCCACTCTGCGGGCCATTCTGAGGTGAAGACAGGACTCAAGGGGTCTGGAGTGGATACCCATGGGCCACTCTTGGGAAACACCAGTTTAGAACTTATTTTTTGGTCTGTACTCATTTCCCTAAGTTAAACACAAGATCAGTTATTTTGGAAAAGTTGATTAATTTCTATTTGTACATATATTCTAAATAATTTATCAGAGAGTGAGAGAGAGAGAGAGAGAGCGAGCCAGCCAGCCAGCCAGCCAGACACACACACACACACACACACACACATACAGAGAGACAGAGAAGGGGAGCCAGAAGGCAGAATTCTAGAAGGAAAATATCTTTTTTTCATAAAAAGTATATTTGCTTTTGGTACCAAGGATGGAACTTGTGACCTTGTGCTTGGTGAGGCAGGTGCTGGAACCACTGAGCTAAATCCTCAGACGTGTAGAAAGTATTCTTCAAACAGTTTGAAAAAAATATAACTTTTTTCTACTAGATACTAGGGTTAAGCAGAAAATTGAGACAAGGGATGAAGTATTATTTTCTACTATTGCCAGCCCCCAACGTTTTAAATCCTCCAATGCCTGAAAATGCAGTTTAAATGACTTTTTAAAAAAGTTCTCAGCTTGCAGCTTGAGTTTTAGCTCACACTGATTTTTACAGCTAAATTATAAAGCTCTGACAAAAGGATTTAATAAAGGCAATGCAGACAGCCGTGAGCAGAGGCGCTTTGAATGGTCATCATTGTGATGGGACTTCTTGCTGAGAAGGCCCAATCAGTCAGACCCTCGAGCCACTGAGATCCACTCTCAGGGAGATATTAGACCCAAGTTTATTGTAAGTACTTCTCAATTTATGCAGCTTTTCCAGAAGAGAGTCCTGAAGCTTCCAAATACCAAAAGGGTTCAGTATCTTATGGGAGAAGTATTTAAGGGAAACTGGCCCCCAAATCATTGTGCTATTGTCCTGTGTTCTTATTCAGTTCATATGAGGGATGCATTAGAGATTATTTTTAAAGAATAGCAAAAAAAATTTCTCTTAAATTTCTTCATCTGGAGGTGAGTTTAGCTACTTTTATTTTTTAAAAGGTTGCAGTCATTTGAATTAAATTTGAATTTATTTCTTCTTTTGTGAGATATATAGTCAAATTCTTTCATCCTACTTACAGGTGGCAATGCAGAAATAACTAAGGACAAAGGTCCTATAGAGTGTCTGCATTATGACTTGTATCTCAAGGTCCCTGTAAAGTCTCATGCACTCATGGGTGGCGCTTGTGGGAGATGACTGGATCATGGGTGTGTGGTACTGGATTAGGCCACTGATTGGTTTACCACAGTTCTGGGTGTGGATGATGCATTTACTGAAAATGGAAAACCTGCCTTAGGTGTGCGTGTCACTAACCAATAGGCTTGTCACCTATCTAGATTAAAAAGTAGGAGAAGAAGGAAGACTGCTGCCTTCTTTCTGCCATGACTCAGACTGTTTCTCCAGATTCAGCTTCTAATGAATCCACTGATGAGGATGGCGCCCCCATGATCTAATCACCTTTCACAGACATGTAACTTTTGGGGGACATTTTAGATCTAAACTATAACAGTTGCTTCATTGTTTTCTTAATATATAGTTGTTTTAATTAAATGGACTCCATATATGAATCTTGACAATGTGGAGTATAGACTTATTTTTGAGAATGTCCCTCACTATTTTCTGCGGAAATAGAGATTTATGCCAAAGGGAGAATTCAGATTTAGCTTCTCCTTTCATAGAAAGCACAAGATGAAGGCAAAGCATTTGCATTAGTGCATCAAGAACCTCAGTAGAAGGCAGAGACTGTCCAGGAGCTGTCCCTGCTCTGTATCTCCCTTAAAAAAAATTGATCCCATTACTGAAGAAAGAACGAAGAGAAAGAAGTCTGGGACACAGGTTATATTTTCTGTGGAGGCTTTCAAGAGGCATTTGACAAAGTATCATCTAGAAGCCTCACATGAAAGTAAGGATTTATGAATTACAGAAAAAAATCACTTGAAAATGAGGTTGAGAAGAGAGCAGGGGACTATGATTAGTCACTCTGACAGACAGTCGAAAAATAGGCCTTGTCGTGGCTGGTTTAGGGAGCTGTCTCTCAGCAGCTGGCAGCAGGCTCTGCCCTCCACTGTAAGTCACCAAGGAAGGAGTGGAAACTTTTCTCATGAACAAGTACCTGTTTTCTCTAGAATTTTAGCTGGTCAGCTGGGGTCAGTGGGGGTTGTAAAGCAGAGGAATGGTTGTAAAAGTCAGAAGTCTTGGATGAGGGCACTGGGTAGAGCTACTTACCTCAGTAGCTTCCAGGGCTTTTTACAGTGTCTGACAGCCTTAGCAGTTTGGAGAGCTTGGGGATAGGGGTGCAGTGACTGGTAGTCTGTGTTCTTTTAATCTGGGAGTATTTAACTTTAGGTTCAGGTACCCTTCTGAAGGTCATAATTACACAAGGGTCACTCATGCAACTTGAAGCATAAACAGATTGCAGAGAGATCAGGGCATAACAGATTGTAGAGAGACCAGGGGTATGATGCTCCCTGCTGGTTTCCACCAGCTCCAGGATCATGGTCTTGCTGGAAAGGTGGCCCTCCATTTTCTCAGAGGTGGAGCTAGGCTGGGAAATCTCACAGAATCCTCCTCAATCACGTCCAGGACTTTTTTAGTCCCACAGTTGTTATCTCCAGTGTCCCTATTTTATGCAAATGTAATGTATTTCTTCCATGCATAACCTGTTAATGTCTAGGGGCTGGAAGTTGGCTGTGTGCAGAAGTTGAAGTCAGTATGTCACATAGCCATGCAGTGGAAAATGACTTAGCAACACCCACAGTCACTTCATAGGACACTTTTATTTATTACCATTGGTTTTTATTTCCCCCTTCTTCATGCGCTTTTCCCCCAGCTCTCCTTTCATTCTTTCATCATATGCATAGTCTGAAAAAAGATCTCTCAGTGGCACTGTGCAGTCATCAAAAAATAAAAGAAAGGTTACAGTGATGGTTTTCTTAGACACATGATATTTTTCCATTATGGATAGAAGGTATTCTGAAATATATAAAACCACTAATCAACCAACTACTCCCCTATCTCATGACCATTTCCTTCCTGCCTGTCTGTGAGATGTTTTTTTCAACTGATGTAGGGAACAGGGAAAGGGGACATGACTATAACCTCTTCAGTTAAGTTATAGACTCCTGTGAGCTCAACAGCACAAGGTGAGTTAATTAGTAGGTAGACAGAAATGAGATTCAGAGAAGAAGCTGAGCTTGGGACTGTTCCATGCTGCCATGAGAACAACTCTTGTTCTAGTTAACATGCAGCAAAGATGAAAGACCTGAACTTGGAACACTTTTATTCAGTACATCAGGAATAAGAAGTATAACAGATTATTCAGAGGCTAGCTGGTGTGTCAGAGGACAATAGGTACAACAGGAGTAACAAATGCAACAGGTCCCTCAGAGGGCAGTGGGTTTGGTACATCCTAGAACAATGAAGAATTACGTAGATGAAGGTCCTTGTGTAGTTCTGCCCTGGAGCGTCATAGCATGTGGGAGCACTGGGGTCATTGTTGTTACGAGAGGCAAAGATAGAATTATGACCAGATAAGCCATAGCTGGTCTGTAGGCAGCAAAACTAGGCCTAAACATAATTTTAATTGTGAAATTATCTTCTCCCAAAATTATATAGAATTGCTCCAGACAAACTAAATTATACATCTTGTGGGATACGAAAGATGATTATGGCCAGGGATTTAGCTCAGTGGTTCCAGCATCTGCCTTGCAAGCCCAAGGTCCCGAGTTGGATCCCTAGTACCACATACCACAATGCCAGGCATGGTGACTCACGACTGTAATCCTCTCAGGACAGAGGCAGGAGGATTGCTCTGAGTTCAAGTCTTGCCTGAGCTACATAGTGAGCTCAGTGCCAGCCTAAACTACAAAGAGAGACCCTGTCTCAAAAAAGAAAAAAAATTATTATAAGAAAATACTTGTTATTGTCAGCAGTAGATAATAAGGTTTTCTAGAAAGAGTTAACATTGGTAGCATTAGAATGTACATTAGCATATAGAATCTCCCAAAGAGATTCACATAACATAAAAACACAGTTTCCCTTCTTAGTACACTTGAGAGCTGTCAAAGTTTTGTAAAATCTGGTCCATCTAGACCTTCTTTCATTTAAAGATTTACAGGTAGGAGCTTTGTCAATCAGTGTATTTGAGTTTTTTTTTTCATCCTAATCACACTGGAGATCACTTCAGGACCTCCCAACCCTCTAGGGTCTTGACTTGTGGACAGAGATAGTTGGTCTCCAGATGACTTAAGACCAGGAGGAAATTCTAAGCCTAAACAAGGGCAGCAGATTAGGGGAACTGAGTTAAAGTGAGTTTGTGGACTGGAGAGATCTGGGATATGCAAAGGCAAAGTAGGATCATCATTCAGCCAGGTCCAGCATGACAAAAGCAATTCCTACATACATAAACTTAGTTACAGCAGAGTTTATCTCATCCTCCCACTGTAAAGTCACTTCATTCATTCATTCATTCATTCATTTATTTACACTTTCCTTTGACAATGCATTTTCTTCTAATCATACCACAGAACTGATACTGTGCTTCTTCTCATCCCATAGGACTCGGTTTGTCAGGTAGATAAACCATCTGTTATTGAGGAGAAAAATGCTCTTAGAAAGCATATGTATTAGAACATTAAAAACTAGAATACTGAAAGTCATTTTGGTGGCATTAACTTCTTCGATCTATAGCATCTGAGAAATAGACATTTTAGTATATGTGCTGCCGAAGTGAGCACAGAAATAGACATTTTCATACTACAATATAGTCGATAAACATAGGGAGGAACAAGATATAGGTAATATATTTTGAAAGTAGATAAACATTTTTAAAAAGTTGCTGGTATTTAATATTTACTTGTATGAAAATGATTCTGCCAAGAGTGGCTCTTTTCTGTGCTTTGGGAAAATATTGTAATCATAAAGTTTAAAATTGGTTTAAAAATAAATAATCCAGAAATTGTCTAATTTCTTTCATCAAATTCATTCTTTGTGGGGGGATCTTCCCATTGTTTAAAGCTGTGAATTGTATTGGATATTTTCTGGGTCCAAAAATACTTAGATGAAATATTTTGGTGCCTCCTATTCTTGACTGGGCATTGAGTGGCAGAAACTTTCAGAAGTGCCTTAATCTGGGTGAAAAGTGGGGGACCAGAATGTCACTGTCTCTCAGCTCTGTTTTCACTTCCTTTGTCCTTGGCCCTAGCAGCCTTGTGATTCAAGAGAACTGGAACAGCATCAGGGAGCCACCATTCCTCATTTTAGATAACCACATGGGAGAGTTCTGACATACTGCAGACACAGTGCGGACAGTCTCCACGGCAGTCAGACTTATGAGTTTTTTACTTTACTGTGGTGCAAAAGCAATATGTATTCAATGCACTGAAATTTGAATTTTGATCTTTGAGAAAGGTCAGGGTCAAGTTCAGCCAGCAACATGATCATGAGGGGAGACAATCAATGTTCTCCGGTGTACTGGGTTGCCAAGCTATGATGTCTAGTAGGTTATGTGTTAAATGCATTTTAGGTTGTAGTACTGTATGTTGAACTCAGGGTCTTCCACTGAAATGGACCTCCAGTGCTTTTTCTGTTTATTTTTTATTTTATTTTGAGACAAAATCTTGCCGAATTGCTAAGTTGCCTCCTTGGGGCTCAAGCACGGGATCCTCCTGCCTCAGCCTCTCAAAGTGCTCAGATTATAGGCGCATGTCTCCATGTCTTATGTTAAGTGCATTTTTGACTTACAGTGTTTTCAATCTATGATGGCTCAATCAGCCCTCGCTAAAAAATGAGGAGCCCCTGTATTCCATTTGCTGGCACCTTCTGAGGGAAATCATGGGCTTCTAGGTGTTGTTACAAAGGTGCACTTCTTTCTTTTAACCATAGGATTATCCTAGGTTTGCATCAGAAACTCCTCCACCTCCCTCCCTAGAATGCCTCCTTATTAGTAAGTCACTTTTCCTATCATAATCTCTCATCACTGTGAATTTTTCAGGGTGCATGTATACAGCTCAGCCCAGGCACATCCTCCACTCCATTTTCCAAACTCTAGGTGAAACATCCCACTAGGGAAGACTAAAGAGAATAAAACATCCTGTGGTTCTGGTAGCTTCCCTCTTGGCTTATTTGTTTCAGAGGAAGCATTAGCTTCTTTTCTACTTCCATTAGCACTTCACTGCCCTCTCAATTAGTGATAACTGACCATCTAATGTTTGTGAGTATTATGGTTTAAAGTAGCATTGTTAATGGGTGAATCTTAGTGAGGACTTAAGTGACAAGCTTGACACATTGTATATCCTTGGCAATAATGTCATGAACATGGTCCTGAGTGTTCCATCTTTGTAAACTGGCCTGGTGCACTAGTAACTATCAATTTCTCCTTGACAGTTAGTTGTCAGTTTTAAAAATCAAGTTCTGTTAATAATGTCCTTGTTTCAAAAACACCAGCTATCAATAAAGATCATGACTTCTTTTCTCTAGCACATTCCTCATAAGGTATCTTAGCTACTTTTCTCTCATTGCTGAGGGAAAATACCTAGTACCCAAAGTTAAAGGGGGCAAGGTTTATTTGGCTTACAGTTCGTAGTGGTTCTACTCCATAGTTGGTGTTCCAAGGCAGGGTGGCAGCAGTTCATGGCAGTGGAAGACATCAATAGCAATAAGGGATCTTAACAGCATCTTTCTGCCCTTTTTATTTTATTCAGACTCCTGGGATTAGGGTGGTACCAATCCAATCAATTACCAGTTTAGCAGTTGCACATCCTCAACCCCAGCATCACATGCTCTAGATTCAACCACCTCAAAATAATGTCCACTCACAACTGCATGAGGCTTTTGGTGGGTGAATCTAGGCATAAGCCATAGCATAAGGTTTATTCATGCTTGAAGAATGAATAAAGTACAAAACATCTTGAAGTTATTTCAATGATTGTATACATAGAGCGAGGGTAAAAAATAAAGGAGTAGCAATGATTAATTATGGGTGGGAAGAGTTAAAACAAAATGAATGAGATAAAATTCCAGAAGAAAGAGCACAGTAAAGTAATGAAATGCAGGGATGAAACAAATACAGGTGTTGGGGAATCAGGAGGATTTATCTGATGGAGTCCGTGGATGTCAGGATGGTTACCTTCTGCGACTCTGATGTTGCTGTTGATAGGAGATAGGCAGAGCACAGGTGCTGCTGGATGCTTTCCCAAGAGCTTCATTTGTTTCTTGACTCTTCTAAGCCTCATGACAGTCCTGGTGCTGAGTCCCCTTTACTTAAAGATGAGCTGACAAGATCCATTGCAATCAAGAGCACAGAGCTTGTTTATGCTTTTGATGCTACATGTGCACAGTGGCTCATCCTTCCTTGGCTGTGTTGATGTAGCACTTTTTGTTACTGTCCTTCCCTTCCTTAGTCATCTTTCTCCTTTGGTTGTTTTTCTTTTCAATTTATAACTGAGTGTAAGTGTGCAATCTTGGGACCTTTCAAAAGTGACTTTAGGTGGTGCATTACTGAGCTCTCTGTCACTGTGACAAAGTACCTGAAGAAAATAACTTACAGGATGAAAGATTTACTTTGGTTCATGCTTTCAGAAGTTTCACTCTGTGGTCAGTTGGTTCCATTGCTCTAGGCCTGTAGTAAGGCAGAAATAGCATGATGAAGAAGGGCATGATGAAGGAAAACTGCTCACCCAATGATAGCCAGGAAGCAGAGAAGAAAGAGCCAGCGACAAAAGGGTTGTAGACCAGAAATAGTCTTCAAGGTCATAACTCCATAACCTACTCCCTTCAGCTAGCTCTCATTTTCTGTTTTCACCACCCTACCCAACAATGCTATCAAATTATAATCTCATCAGTGGACTCATCTACTTCATGATCACATTACCTCTGTACCCTTTTGAATTGGGTACCATCCCTTCTCTTCATGATATAAACCCTAACAGGCTGTCTGAGAACTAGCCTCACCTAGCAGCTCCAACTAGGTGGTTTTAAAGCCAGTATTGGGCTCATTATAACTTCTCATTGAGTTTTATTTCTGAATTGTCAGCACTGGACTGAACATTTTGTACCATGATTCTTCCATGATTCATTGTCATTTTCCCAGGGACTCATTGGACTGTCCCTGTTTCTGTCACTGGCACCACAATCTTCCCATTTTAAGACATTAAATTTATTTCAGATTTGTGCTTTTCTTCATTCTTCAATTTAAGAGAATTACCTCATTCTGTCATTTCTGAAATTTCACTCTTTTTGTAATATAGTATATTTTATAGTGCCTTTCACAAAGCTCAGATTTGAAAATTTAGAGAACATTATGCTTTGCTTTCTAGTTCCTTTTTATGTTCCTTTTGGATGAATATATAGAGCTTAATGTAACAGAAATCTTTTTTTTTTGTGGTACTGGGGATCGAACTTGGGCCCTTGAGCACCCAAACTTGATATGGTACCACTTGAGCTAAATCCCCAGACCCAACATAGAAATCTTAATCTCCCTTCATGTGTGTGTATGTATGTGTGTCTGTGTGCATGCACATGTAGGGTGGTGGTCGGTATTTAAAAAATTCAATGTATTGATCAATGTTCCTTCTTAAAAGTCCTGAATAAGCTTTCTTGAGGGAAATATATCAATGCTTCAAAGAAGTTCTTTTCTTCATATTAATAGAAATCATATGTAAGATATTAACTTTTAACTAAAAAATTGTGTCTATAGAACAGAATTTAATTCTCATTTTTTCCCTTTCCCCTACCCACCCCACAACCCCACCCCCTAAAGTCCTGGACTTTTATAGTGAGCTATATCCCCAGCTCTTTGTGATTATTTTTGAGGCAGGGTCTTGCTAATTGGGCAGGGTGGTTTGAACTTGCCATCTTTCTAACTCAGTCTCCTAAGATAACCAATTTTTAGTATACCTTCAAAACATTACTGTAATGATTTCTATCTTTTGGAAAATCTATTTTTTTCATGTAAGAACACTTTGTATACCTGTATGCATGCATAGTCATAAATATACACAAACATATCCAGACATTCACACAGGCACACACACATATATGAATATATTTGCATGTAAACACATGAGGTTTATCTAATTTCATCTGCCCAAGGCTATTCTGGGACAGTGGTGGAGATGATGGTGAGGATAAAATACTGTCTTTAGTTGCACTGTGGAAGCTGTCTCAATGTCTTGAATCAGTGCAAAGTGTTTATGACAACTTCTTTGAAGGCAGTGTGTTCTCATCTATTGTATTTGACACTCTGCAAGTCTTGGCTGTTCTCCAAAGTCAAAGTGAACATGAAAGTTCAGTGTTTTGAAATGATTCAAGACACTGAAGCTGTCACAGTACAGTGAAGACACTCTTGAAAGAGGACTTTCAGAAGTGCTTCAGAAAGTGGCAAGAATAGTAAGTGTGTCTGAAGTGAAGGGGAGTACTTTTTTTTTCAATTAATGACAACATATCTTTTACCATGATAAAATTTTTAAAGACATTTAGATAGTCACAACATTTTCAATCATACTTCATTTATATTAAACAAATCAAGTTTGCCTTTAAACTGTACTTTCAGATTCATTTATCTGCCACTAAAGAGACTGTCTTTGGTCCTGAATTCCTCTTTTGTTCAATAAAGGAATTTCATGAAACCTCACTATCCTATTGGTATGAGAATCAAATGAAATCTAGTATTTGCCTAACCTCAAAGTCAGAAGAACTCAGAGATCGGAGTAAATGGCAGCTGTTGCTGGGAGTATGAGAGAAATTTCCCACTGAGCTCTGTCCCAAGTCACCCCGTGAATCTTGCCATGATCCTTGGCAAGATAGTGCTGGTCCTTGCTCCTTTGTGTGCATTCAGTGTACCAGGAGAAATGTTTATGTGCTGCACAGGGGCCGTCTGTGGGCTCTGGACAGATTGCTGAATGCACTGGGTGGTAAGGACAGTGCTGGTTTCTCAATGTGCGTGTCCAGACTTGCCAGGCCACAGGGCCCTGGCTGCTAGGAGTGGTGTGCTGGTACAGGCTCCAGTCTGCACACTTCCCATGCTGTTGTGGGAGGCCCGTTCCTGCCCACTGTTACTTGACTGAGAATCAGAGCCTGGGACCACCCTATTTAACAGAAAAGGTGTGGAATGAGAGTGAAATGATAACACTCAGCAATTCCAGCAGAGAGTCTGTGAGTGGCATAGGAAAGACACCTTGTGGCCTGCAGCTCTCAGAACTCTGGGTCCTGCGTCTTCTCTGAAAGACATCCTACTGGTGAGGCTGCTTCTCAGAGAGTCTAGTCCCTGCCTACTGTGAGAGCTTCTGAAGAGCTCCCTTTTCTGCCTGGTGGCTTTGCCTCCTTTGCCTCTTGCTCTGAAATGCTGGGGTGGGCTGTGAGAATGTCATCCCAATCACAGTCATTTAGAGGAACAGTTTAGGATTGATGTCTAATTAGCATGCAGCTCAGTGACAATTATGTATATCATCAAACATGTGTCAGAGAATCTTTGTTGCTCATTTTATCTGATTAAGACACTAAATGCTGTTCACAAATGCCATTTTCCTAGTTTGTGGCCCCTGTAGGATGGTGCCTTCCACGCTTGTGTTCTCTGTGTGTTCCTGAATGACCACATGGGGACTTGGTTTAGATGGTGATTCTGACTGCTCTCTGTGGGGTCCCTCTGAAACCTCTGTTGTCCTTTGATTGGGTCTATTATTTACCAATCATTAGGTCATTGGAAGCCACTCTGATGGTCCCAAGGGACAGAGACAGGGAGCCTGTCTTTTCTGCCTTTGCCACTTTGGAATTGGTCAGTGTGTAGCATATAAAGCATCAGTTTGTCAGAAAAAGCAGAGCATCATGCTAGATGCTACATATTCAGGACCACAGAGGATGCAGAAATCTCAGGCACACTGGGCAGTGTAGTCTACCTGGCTCAGGAGGCTTTTGTAACCTTAGAGGAAATCTGTACAATGTCTTAAGCAATACAAGTTAAAAAATCAGATAAGGTAAGTGAAATAAATAGGTCACAGATCTGTAAATATTCCATCTTTTCTCTGGTACAAGAAACTGAAGATATAAATGAGCTCTAGAATATATGGTAGATATTATGAAATAGAAAATATTCTATTAAATATTTCTATTGTGAAATAGGAAAGGTAAGTGGGTTGTAGGGGTAAGTAAAAAGGGGAAGAGAAAATATGATAATAATAAAAGGAAATAAAACTTCTATATAGGGGTGGGGAGCTGTAGGGTGGGTGGGGAATGGAAAAAATGAGAATTAAATTGCTTCATATACTGGTATAAATTCTCAATGTTGTGTGTGATCATGATGTGTATATATAATGTACCAATAAAAATTTAAATTAAAAAGTCAGATGAGGGTATTTGAGCCCACATACGCATTAAATACATGCTAAACTCCAGTGAAATTCAGAATTATTATATATCATCCTGCATAAGTAGTCAAAGTTTAAGTCTGTAATATTTAATTTCAGTGGCTTTTTCATTATTCTGGTGTGGTCTGGAAGATAGCCTTCTTTGTGTATGGAGGTCACTGTGGGGACAAAGGACAGGTAATACTCCAGTCCCTTAACTTAGTACCTGTTGTCTTTTAAATACTAGGAACTTGAATTTACAGAGGTTCATGACCTCGCCCAAAGTCCCACAGAACATATTTGACAGAAGGGAGAAAGCTGTGTAGCCACCTGCCCTAGGGCCAGTGCTTTGGGTCCATAAGGTTGATGCTCCCATGTGTTGGATGACACTTCATTCTTTTCTGGTTTGCTTATTTATCTCAGATACTATAGCAGACCTGAGGAAAATTCAGAATATCTCAAATATCCAGGAGGTTTAATAGTGATTCTTTATAGTATATTGAAGCTAAAGCACTACATTTGAAGATAAAGAAATCACGAGCAGACAATTTGAGAAATACTTCTCTACAGTATATTGGAGTGCTTTCTATGTGGAATCTGATCATTTCTTCAGGTGCTACCACATAGCTTGAGGATAACAACCAGAACATTCTAGAGAAAAGAGGAAGTGCTCTGAGCACTTTACCACATCCAATATTCTCCTCTAGAAAATGTGAATTATGTCCTGTTACCCAGACAAACTGTGCAGTGGAGGTTATGAGAAAGTTTTTTTGTGTGTCAAGCCCCTAGGTAAGGAGTAGTTTAACCCAGATTTTTCATCAGTATTATATACTTTAATAGTACTCTCGATTTTTTCAGAAAACTATGTTAGTTTTTATTGTAGTTTTCCCATTACTATTTATTCAAACAGTAAATATACTCTGTTTTTTATAAAGGAAAGATTTTTGCCAATTTAAAATTTTCTCCTGCATCTTTCTTTAAAAATTTCCCTGTTAACATAGTAACAATGAAGCCAGGCATAATCCCAGTACTCTGGAGGCAGAGGCAGGAGGTTCGCTGTAACTTGGGCTTAGCCTGGGCTACACAGTGAGTTCCGGGTCAGTCCTGAACTCAAAATAAGACCTTGTCTCAAAAAAACTAAACAACAACAATGACAACAACAACAACAAAAAAACCAAAACCAAACCCTAAAACAACAACAACAACAAAACTGAACAAATTCCCCCAAACAAAAAAACAAAACAGTAACAATGGTAACAACAACAATGACAATAAACTTAGTTCAGGGTCTGATTTGGTTTCTTTTGTGTTCTCTGAGTTTTATTAGAGCAGTGTTGTAAGTTAGCTTTTATAGCAATATTCCTGTTCTTTGGAAGTCTACCTTTTTCTTCTTATTCAGGCAGTGACACCATTAGTTAGCTCAATCTGCTGTCCCTGTCCTTTTAAGCAGACTATTATAACCAAAAAAATACATCTGTAAAATACACATTAGGATCCACTTCACTTCCAGTCATATTTTTTTTCCTTTGCAAATTGTAACGATACTCAGATCAACTGCTACATTTATGACTAGGTAGTGGTTTGGTTTTATTGAGTATCAGCTTAGACATGGACCATGATATGCTGCAATCGTATGTTAAAATATGTGAAAATGGTTGAATATGGACTGTATATAAATGTACAGATGTAAACATTTCCATGAGATGCTGTGGTTGACACTTAACATGGAAAACTTTCTAGTGGATTTTAATTCTAGTGGCCAGTTCTGTCGTACTGTTTTATGGTACAGAAGTAAGACTGTTTAGTGAATAATATTTGTTAAATTTCCTAAGTGCCTTAAAATTTTAATGACCTAAAACTAAGTCATATTTCTTCATTTGTGTTTTTTCCTTCTTTTAAAGTTTTCTGTGGAAAGAGTACTTCAGTGATAAATATTATGCACCTTCATAGTTTAGGAGGGTACTTATTTATACATGAATTATAACTAACTTGGGGATGGAATCAGCGACACTTATTCATAGACTTCAGAGACATCACATTCTTCCTAACATTCAGAGAATAGTCTTTGGCCCTTAGTAAGCATGCATTTTTTGCTTTTGGTGTTTATAAAATAATTTCTTTAAATTTTGAAATTTAATATGTATCTAAAGGCACCAATAAACTCAATGAAGGAAAAAAAAAAGAAATCATTGAAAAACATTTTGAAATTTAAGTTTTTCACAATGTAAGTTTAACTGGTATCTCCCCATTACCTTTATTTAGGAAATAATGAGCTCTACATTTCCAGTCTCAGTTTTCAAATTCTGGAATATCTTCTGCATTTACATGCATAGCATTTCTATTATATTTGTGCTGCCTTTCTCGCTCAGCAGCTCTTTCAGTTTGGAGTTTGATTTTTGCTGCTACTGTGTCTTCTATTTTTAAATGTATCCTGAGTATTTGTATATATTTCTTAAAGTAGTTTGTACTGGTTCAGTATATCTGAATACATCTTGGATTAAATATCTCTGCTATTTTTCAAGCAGGGAAAATTGTAACTTATTTACTAGTTCCCAGATAGTGAAGTAACTTCAGATCATAATACTTTTGGTCTCTCAAATGCTTTATTCAGTAATGGTCTCCTCAGTTTTTT
>PVIC010034948.1:0-19275 GCA_004025085.1 Thryonomys swinderianus | reverse complement strand
GATTTACAGATGTTAACTCAGATAACCCTCACAGCAACCCAGTAAGGCTGTTATTAGCACTCATGAAGGGCAGAGCTGAGCAGTAGTTAAGAGCAGGAGATCATATCACCTTGATCAAGTTACTTACAACTAGGAAATGTGATTTTTACCTATAAAATGGGGATAATAATAGCTCATAGGTTTATATCCAAGATTAAGTGAGCTAACATACATAAAACATCTCAAAAAGTGCTTGGGAAGTGTAAGCATTTAATTGATACCATCATCTACAGCTGATTGTTATCACTACAGATGAAGACATTAAAATTTAGAAAGGATAAAGTAACTTGCCCAAATTCACATAGCTGATAAGTGGCCAAACTATAGAGGATCAGGGTGGGGAGGCTTCGCTACATGATCTAAGAAATTATAAAATCATAACAGTTAAGGGAGCATACTTATAAGAAGACATTTTTTTTTTTGAGACCGGGTCTCACTTTGTAGTTCAGCCTGAGCTCACTATGTAGCCCAGGCAAGCTTTGAACTCAGCAATCCTCCTGCCTCTGCCTCCCAAGTGCTGGGATTACAGGTGTGAGCCACCCCACCCAGCACTGTGGTATGTGGTATTGATTGTTGGTTGGCGTGAGTCTCCACGCCCAGCATTGTATGTGGTTACTGGGGATCGAACTCAGGACCTTGCGCTTGCAAGGCAGGCGCCAGAACCACTGAGCTAACCCTCCGGCCCAATGCATGCCTTTCAAAACAATGTTCTGACAAGGGCCTGGGTTTGAACCCCGGTACCACCAAAAAAAAAAAAAAGAAAGAGTCAAAACAGTGCTCTGAAGCCAGGCGTGGTGGCTCATGCCTGTAATCCCAGCACTCAGGAGGCAGAGGCTGGAGGATTGCCGAGTTCGAGGCTTGACTAGGCTACATAGTGAGCTCAGGCTGATCTACAAAGCGAGACCCTGTCTCAAAAAAAAAAAAAGTGCTCTGAAATATTATCAGACTTAATATTGATACTATATTATCAACATATAGCCTGAAAACTCTTTTACCTTTCTCCCACTCAAATAGGCAGACCATGATTCCCTCAGGGGTGCTGGGTAAAAATAAAGGTGAATAAGCTTCTTGGGGAAATAAGAAAGATCCCTGACCTAGACCTAAAAAAAATCAAGAAAATTGGGGCTGGAGATTTAGCTCAGTGGTTCCAGCGCCTGCCTGGCAAGCACAAGGCCCTAAATTCAATCCCAGTAACCACATACAATGTTGTGCGTGGTGACTCACGCCCACCAGCCATCAATACCACATACCACAGTGCCGGGTGTGGTGGCTCACGCCTGTCATCCCAGCACCTGAGAGGCAGAGGCAGAAGGACTGCTGAGTTCGAGGCTTGCCTGGGCTACATAGTGAGCTCAGAGCCAGCCTGAACTACAAAGTGAGACCCTGTCTCAGAAAAAAAAAAAAAAAATCAAGAAAATTAAGGATTTCATCTCATTCCACAAAAACTGGCTGCTATTTCAAAATTGGCCAGCAACAAATGCTGGTGAGGCTGTGAAGGAAAAGGAAACTTTCTTCAGTGTTGGTGGGAGTGCAAACTGGTATAACCGTTATGGAGATCAGTGTGGAGATTCCTCAAAAAATTAGGATTAGAGGTCCCATTTGACCCTACTATTCCCCTGCTGGGGATATACCTGAAAGAATTAAAAGATTCATATCACAGTAACATATGTGCACCCACATTTATAGCGGCTCAGTTCGCGATAGCTAGATGTTGGAAACAACCCAAATGCCCCTCAACTCTAGACTGGATAAAGAAGATGTGAGTCTTTTTATAAAATGGAGTGTTACTCAGCCCTAAAAAATGATGATTTTGAGTCATTTGTACTAAACTGGACGTACCTTAAGGCCATACTCATAAGTGAAGTAAATGGGTCACAGATGTGTAAATATCATATCTTTTCTCTGGTATGAGAAACCGAAGTTGTAAATGAGTTCTAGAATGCATGATGGATATTGTAAAATAGTAAATACAGGGAAATGGGGTTTAGGGGTTAGTAATGAGGGGAAAGAAAACCGTGATGGTAAAAAAAAGGAAACAAAGCTTAGGTATATAAGGGTGGGGGATGTAGGGTGGGTAGGGGAAGGGGAAAAAGTGAGAATTAAGTCATGTCATATATTGGTACAAATTCTCAGTGTTGAGTGTGATCATGATGTGTATATATAATGTAGCAATAAAGATTCAAATTTTTTTTTTAAATTAAGGCATCCCCTTCCTCCCCCTCATCCAGCAAGTTTCCTAGTATAGAGCTGGCAAGTACTAGCTTTGGAGGGAGACCCACTTCCCAGCTAGCCCAGGTGCAGAAGAAGGGGGAAAACCTGCCCTCATGCCTTCCAATAAAAACTTGCTTTTTTCCTCTTTAAAAAAAAAAAAAGCTATTTGGAGGGCGACTGAGAATTGTTGATGATGGTGGGTCCTGTAGTCCAGGTTCTTGACCCCTGATCCCTGGCCTGAGCCCAAAAGAGAAGGCAGAATCCTTCATGGATCTGCAGGTCTGAACACAGAGAGAACTTTGTCTTACTTCCAAGGGAGGGTTTTAAAAACCAGCTAGCTGGACGTAGCGGTTCACACCTGTAATCCCAGCACTCGAGAGGCAGAGGCAAGAGAATTGCTGTGAGTTCAAGACTACCCTGGGCTGCATAGTGAGCTCAGGGCCAGCTGGAACTACAAAGCAAGACCCTGTCTCAAAAAAACTAAAATAACAGCAACAAAACCAAAAAACCCTGGCTGTACAAAATGAGAGGGCCCAGGTAAGACTACTAAGGCAGCACAGAGGTAGAGATTTAGGTCTCCACCATGACTTGCTGGCACCAACAGCAAAGAGCCAGATGGGATGACAGATAGCATGAAGAGTCAGGGCCTCTATGGCTAAAGGTCTAGGACCCTGCAGTCCATGCTGCCTCAGCCCCAAGATGAAAACTGCAAAGGAATCTCAGAAACCATACTTTTTAAAAATGGAAGCTGGAGAGTTAGAAATAAACAAATGTTTCTGTACATGCAGGTTTAGGATTGGAAATTGGTTTTCTAAAGGATAGTTTTGTTGTTGTTACTTTTTTAAAGACAGTATTGGGAAAATGTACCATTTTTTAAAAAACAATTTAGGGGCTGGAGATTTAGCCCAGTGGTTCTGGCACCTGCCTAGCAAGTGCAGGGTCCCTGGTTTGATCCCTGGTAACCACACACAACAATACCCAGCGTGGTGACTCACGCCCACCAGCAATCAATACCATGTACCACAATGCCAGGTGTGGTATGCCTGTAATCCCAGCACTCAGGAGGCATAGGCAGGAGGATTGCTGAGTTTGAGGCTTGCCTGGGCTACATAGTGAGCTCAGGACCATCCTGAACTACAAAGTGAAACCCTGTCTCAAAACAAAAACAAAAAAAAAAAAAAAAAACAGAAAAACCCCAACAACTTAGAAGAAAAGCTTTGGTAGTGGATAAAGGTGGCAACTTAATGATTGGTTGGGCTCAGCACATGGTATCTTGGCTCTGAAATTAAATGTGATTGCTCCTTAAGACTGATGTTCACTTTGCCTTCTGCTTTGTCTGGAATAGCCACTCTCTGCCCTTCTTAGCTTCGTTATTGGTAGGGTCCCTTACACTCTCAAAAGGGTTTCAACATGGGCAATAAATTATATGGTTGTTTTGTCTCAGATTTTAAAAATGAGAGTGATCCTGGGATGTGCTGACTCTGAACCAGGAACCTTGCAACAGAACAGAAGATTGCCAGACAGGTGTAGCTAGAGCCCAGTAAGGTTTCTGGAGGGGCTGAGAACTCAGCTAGGTGATGGAAAGGTCAGGTGAGGGACAGATAGAGTGACAGGAGAGGAATCATGATGAGATCAAAGTGCTGCGTAGAGTTTAGAAAACAGTGGCGGAGAAGAGTTGGGTGTTGAAATTTAATATTCCAGAGATAGAACAGCTCAGGGTAACAAGTAACAAGGCCTAAATTGTGACCTTGAGAAAAGGTGGAAGGAAATGGAGACCTGATTCCTGTCTTGGATGCATTCCCTACTCAAAATCAGCGGTAAAGTCCACTTCTGGGTACAGACAAAAGAGAATCAAAAGCCAGGACTCAAGCAGATACTCATATAGCAAAGTTCCCAACAACATTCTTCACAAAAGGAGGAACAAAAGTGAAAAAAACCCAGATGCTCACTGACAGATGAATGGGTAAACAAAATGTGATACATATGGATAGCAGCATTCAGCCTCATAAAGAAATAAAATTCTGACACATTCTATGGGCTGGAGATTTAGCTCAGTGGTTCCAGGGCTTGCCTGGCAAGCGCAAGGTCCTGAGTTCGATCCCCGGTAACCACATACAATGTTGGGCGTGGTGACTCACGCCACCAGCAGTCAATACCACATACCACAGTGCCGGGTGTGGTGGCTCACGCCTGTCATCCCAGCACTTGGGAGGCAGAGAAAGGAGGATTGCTGAGTTCCAGGCTTGCCTGGGCTACATAGTGAGCTCAGGGCCAGCCTGCACTACAAAGCGAGACCCTGTATAAAAAAAAAAAAATTCTGACACATTCTATACATGGATAAACCTTGAGGACATTGTGAAATAAGCCAGTTATAAAAAGGCAAATACATATGACTATATCCCAGTTATATAAGACTATTTAGAATAGTCAGATCCATAGAAACAGAAAGTCAATTACTAGGGTTTAGGAGAGCAGAAACAGGGAGTTAGTGGTTAACAGAGTTTAGTTGGAGTTGGAGTGTTAAAAAAATGTTCTAGTAGAGAATAGAGGTGATGGTAGTTTATCAACATACTAAATAACACTGAATTGTAAACTTAAAAATGACTGAAATGGAATTAGGAATCATTGCACATATCTTTAGTTCAAGCTACTTAGGAGGCAAAGGCAAAAGGGTCACAAGTTTAAGGCCAACCTGGACAATTTAAAGAGAGCATATCTCAGGACAGGAATTTAGTTCATTGGTTCCAGCATCTGCCTGGCAAGCCAAATTCAATCCCCAGTACCACATACCACAATGCCAGATATGGTGGCTCATGCTTGTAATTGCAGCACTCAGGAGGCAGAGGCAGGAGTATTACCGAGAGTTTGAGGATAACCTGGGCTACCTAGTGAGTTGAAGGCCAGTCTGAACAACAAAATGAGACCTAGTCTCAAAAAAAAAAAAGGTGAGATCGTATCTCAACAGTTTACAAAAAGGAGTAGGATCAATCCCCAGTACCGCCAAAAAAAAGGAGTAGGAGATGGCTGAGATGTAGTTCACTATTATAATTTTTTAAAAAGATAAAAGATTAAAATATTAAACTTGTGCTACAAAAATAATTTTTTATTTGCTTTTTTTTGTTTTGTTTTGAGACAGGGCCTTGCTTTGTAGTTCAGGCTGGCCCTGAGCTCACTATGTAGCCCAGGCAAGCCTCAAACTCAGCAATCCTCCTGCCTCTGCCTCCCGAGTGCTGGGATTACAGGTGTGAGCCACCACGCCCGGCACTGTGGTATGTGGTATTGATGGCTGGTGGGCATGAGTCACCATGCCCAGCATTGTTTTATGTGGTTACTGGGATCAAACTCACTACGTTGCACTTGCGAGGCAGGCGCCAGAACCACTGAGCTAAATCTCCGGCCCAAAAATAATTTCAATAATAAACTTTTTCTCTGTATCTTTTGGTTGTGGTTATGTTAAGAGTAAAGATTACTAAAGGATCTATTTATGAATCACAACAAAGAACAGTTCTATCCATAATGACTCTTCGTCTCATTTTCTCTCCCAGGTAGATCTGATTGGCTTTGCTGGCTGGCTTTTTGGTATTCAAAACCAGGGCAGGAAGCAGCTTCATCCAAACCAAGGGAAAGAAAGGAAAGGAAGAGGTGGTAGTTGAAGGGAAAAGTGGAAAAATTCACACCTGATCACATAGGCTTTCTCCTTGAGGTAAGTGGAGGAGGATGGAAAAAGTAGGCCTTTAAGGGATCCAAGAAAGAGGTCAGACTAGGAACCCCTAAGAGAATTACATTTCACTGAGGACCCTGTGAGGCTGAAGATCACAAATAGGGAGGGAGAATTTTCCTTTTACCTCTTGTGACCCCCCACATATTAACCCTGAAGGAATTAGAAACCCTCCCTATTATCTAAATAAGGAAGAAAGATTGAAAACCAAAGACTCTCAGTCAAGACCATCCAACCGAGACTTCCTTTCTTTCATACCATCAAACTGAGGGCAGGTGGGACAAACCCTTGATGCCAAATCAACACTGAAGCTTAGGTTACTACATAGGAGTGGACATTATAATTCTTGAAATGAGAACATGACCAAGGATGGCCAGATAATCACATGATTTGACTAAATTTTCATTAAGGGACAAAGTAAGACCAGGCCCTCAGGATAAACTTAAAAGAGCAGTGAGAGGCAAAAATCAAATCGCTTTCTAATGTTACCCTGTTATGCTTGTCTAATGGATAGTTTCACAATATTATCTTCACTTGATAAAGAATATGCATGTATCTTGCCTCTCTCCCTAGACTGTAAACTCTCTTGGGGCAAAGCCCACATGCTCTTTATTCCCAGATGGTTCCCGAAGGCTAGGAAATTTCCATGTTGACTGAACTATTGTCCAAGAAGGACTACCATACATAAAATTACCCAAAGTAGGCCTTTTTGAGATAACAAGTTATCAGAAGCAGCACAGAGTTCCTTTCTTTTCTTTTCTTTTCTTTTCTTTTCTTTTCTTTTTTTTTTTTTTTTTTTTGAGACAGGGTCTCACTTTGTAGTTCAGGCTGGCTCTGAGCTAACTATGTAGCCCAGGCAAGCCTGGAACTCAGCAATCCTCCTGTCTCTGCTTCCCGAGTGCTAGGATTACAGGCGTGCACCACCACGCCCAGCACTGTGGTATGTGGTATTGATTGCTGGTGGGTGTGAATCTCCATGCCCAGCATTGTATGTGGTTACCGGGGATCGAACTCAGGACCTTGCACTTGCGAGGCAGTTGCCGGAACCACTGAGCTAACCCTCCGGCCCCAGAGTTCCTTTCTTGAGGTAGAGAAATTGATCTCAAGTAGCTCAGAAGACAAACTTCTCTGTAGATAAGACTGAGAAAGGCAGTTCAAGACCAGCTGATTCTGGTTTGCAGAATGGTAACATTAAAGAACACACTCTACCATCCATTTCTCCTGATGTCATTTGTGCTAATGTACCTTTTTTATTGGCAAGGCCCACCTTTCTCATCTGTAGTGCAGAAGAGGTAAAAGAAATGTTTAAATGTCTGTCTTACTAATTGCTTAGCTATTGCCTCTCTGGGAAGATAAATTTAACCCGAGGGGAGATGGACAGAGACATACAGTCAGGTAAGGAGCCACTTACGAATACTAGCAGAGAACGGAGAAAGATCATTCTCCTTAGACTGGTCCACTGAAAATAAACACACAACACAGGAGAAAAGCATAACAGGTTGAGCTACAGGGTACTCCTGGGACCACTCTCTCTCTCTGTCTCTCTCTCTCTCTCTCTCTCTCTCTCTCTGTCTCTCTCTCTCTCTCTTCCTCCCTCCCTCCCTCCCTCCTCTCTCTCTCTCTCTTCTTCTCTTCCCCCCACTACCATTGATTAAACTTGGGCCCTTGTGCTTTCCAGGTAGGCATAGTACTACTTGAGCTACATCCCCATCCTGGGACCATCTTTCAACTCATCAGCTCACAGCTGAATTCCAGTCCCAGGATGGCTGCTTAGAAAAAGAGTAAGATAGTCTTTGTCAGGGACAGAACCCCACAAAGCAAAGGGCACTGAGTAAGCCATTATAACTCAGCAGTCCATAGGCCTCAGTCTCCTGAGGGGCATGCAGCCCCACACTGACTAAGCCAGATTATCATCAAAAACTGGCTGCCTCTGAAAAGTTAACTGGTCTCTAAGAGCCCTGATGCATAAGAATGATAGAGCCGTTACTTCCAGATGTGAGAGATATAAGCTAATTCCTTGGACTTCATGTATTTCCTCCTTCTTATTCTTTGAAGACCCAAGAAGCAGATCCTTGGTAAAAGGATCTTTGGGTCAGAAAGTTAATTGAAGTGGAAAAAGGGTGTTTTGTTGTTGTTGTTGTTGTTTTACAAGATTTGCCTTTGCTGTACACGTAAGTGCTCAGAGAAGATACTGTAAATAACCCATATTGAACTTGAAATTGCATGAAGTAGAGCACAGGATTTATAAGAGTAATTAGGCCTCTGTGCAGAAAGTATATCCACATACAGGGCTCTGCCTCATTCTACAAGTCTGACGTCGTATGGATGTGCACACACGTACTTGCTTCCCCTTCCAAAAGAGAGAAAACTGGGAGGCGGGAGCACAAAACAGCAACACTACATGGGACGATAGCATCATTCTACTATTGACCTAGTTATAGACTAATTTAAGTCATCTGATTCCCCATGTCTTTATCCGCTAAGTCCTCCACATCCTTTAGCAGAATGCAACAAACTTCTCACCTGACTTCCACAGAGTGGGGATTCGTGCCTGTCCTACTCAGTTTCCATTCACTCATATCCCTTCCCAAGCAGAACTTACAACCAAGCTGCAACTCTACAATTTAAAATCCACTCTACTCACCCCTAGCGCAGGGACTTGTGGCTCCTAGGCCCTTGAATCCAGTCCCTTTAGAGTGGGCTTTGCAGTTCAGACCCACCCACCTCTTCTTTTCTCTACCTCCTTTATTAACATAGGCCCTCCTCTATGGTCTCATCAACCACTTTTGCATCAAAAAGTCTTTGTCTATTCAGAGACACTGTAAAAGAAACATTTGTTTCATGTTTTTTAATCTAAAGCCTGAGTCTTCAATAGTCCCCACTGGTTTATCTAATCGGGGCATCCTAGGGAGGTTTATTACTTGCTTGTTGCGCTTGTACGAGTGTGATAGAGCTGAGACATTTACCCGGGGAGAATCAGCTCCTTTAAAACAGAAAGTCCTCAGAAATGATATCAAGCTTTTTGCCTCTTTCATGCATGGCCTGAGATCAAAGAGAACATTCTACATCCCACTACCACCCCGGCTCAGCAAAGTCCAAATCCTGACTCTTCAGAGATTACAACAAGAATAAAACAAAGAAGACATTTGAGTACACCAGGTCCTGCAAGAGAAAACTTTGCATACTTTGTAATTTTTCTAGGTTTTATACTGATTTTTGGCCTCTCTTTAAAAATTTCATTTTCTGTAAGTGACAAAGATATGAGGAAAGAGTAAGTGAAAATAGGACATCTGGAGGAACGTGAGAAGGAAGAACAGAATCAGTGAGTGGGATGGAAGAGAAAAGAAAGAAGTCTGAGAGGAGGAGATGCAGGACTCAGCACTGCGGGCCTGGAAGACGAGCAGCCAGAAGTCACAGCATCCAGATGCAGGCTCTGGGCTCGGCCATACCCAGGCCTTCCCGCCTGGGACTCTCCACAGTGCTGTGAAGGGAGCACCTCACTCCTAACATTTCAAGTTGTGAAACTGAGGTGCAGAGAATACTACTTGCTTCTGGACTCAGAGATAGGAAGAAAATCAGAGATTGGAATCTGTTTAAAAAATTAACTCTGGGGCCGGAGGGTTAGCTCAGTGGTTCCGGCGCCTGCCTCACAAGTGTAAGGACCTGAGTTTGATCCCCGGTTACCACATATAATGCTGGGCATGGTGGCTCACGCCTGTAATCCCAGCACTCGGGAGGCAGAGACAGGAGGATTGCTGAGTTCACAGCGGCTTGCCTGGGCACCATAGTGAGCTCAGGGCCAGCCTGAACTACAAAGCAAGACCCTGTCTCCAAAAAGCAAAAAAAAAAAAAAAATTAACTCTGATCCTCTTCCTCCACAGTCCTCTCTGTAGTCTGTCTCTCAGAGTTTACTGTTTCTTTCAGATGGGATATTAATCTTCTGTTGAGAGAGAGAGAGATTGATTCAATGTTTTGAGAAAGTATCTCACTATGTACCCAAGTGGGTTTTACAGTCTTCCAGCCTCAACCTTCTGAGTGCTGGGATTACAGACATGTGCCACCACTCCCTGTTTATCTTCAGGTTTAAAGTCCTCACCTTTAAACTGAAGTCCTAGATCACATGGAGTTTCCCCTCAATGGAAAGACCACAGCCCTAGACTTAAAGCCTACCTGTGACAGACAAATGGAAGGACGCATTTCAGAGGCTATGGCTGAGCCAACACATAAACCCTACATCCTATTAAGTTTCTTTTAATAATTTATAGAATCATAGACCAACAAAACCAGGGAGACCCATACGTCTTGGATTGCCTGAGTTTTTCCCGGTTGGTTAAGCCCAGAGGTCTGTGACTCAGGGAATCCCTCAGTCCCAGGCAGGTTAGGGTAGTCCAGAAGTAGCCTCAGGACTTTCCATCTGGTTGGGGATGGGACAAATTCACAGCCAGAAGTGTGTAAGGCCCCAGAAAGAGACACCGGGTAGGGGGCTGCAGTGAAAGAAAAACCACGTGTGTGTGGAAGACTGATTCATTTCATTGATTGCTTTCTGAAGGCCCAGCCCTAGCCTAGGCCCACTGTGTTAAAGCGTTGTGGGGAAAGCAGTTTTGGAGATGCAGAAAGAGCATAGGAAGGGGCAGGATTTAGAAGAGCAGAGTAAGCAAGCAGCATCTGAGGCAGAAGAAGGTATCCATAAAACTAAGACCTGAGAGGTGAAAAAACATGGACTGAAAACTCTGAGAACTGGGGGCCAGTTTCCCTGGGTACAGGGTAGGTCTAGGGAGACAAAGCTTTGGGTTATAAAGATAGGCTGGACTGGACTAGAGATTTAGCTCAATGATTCCAGCACAGGCCTGGCAAGTACAAAGTCCCTGGTTAGATCCCTGGTAACCACATACAACAATACTGGGTGTGGTGACTCATGCCCACCAGCAATCAGTATCACATACCACAATGCCAGGCATGGTGATTCATGCCTGTCATCCCTGCACTTGGGAGGCAGAGGCAGGAGGATTGCTGAGTTCGAGGCTCGCCTGGGCTATGTAGTGAGCTCAGGGCCAGCCTGAGCTACAAAGCGAGACCCTATCTCAAAAAAAAAAAGGCTGAACTTTGCTAAGGAGAAATGTAAACATCCACATGTATGTCAGAATTCAAAAGTATATGGAAGGGATTTGGACGATAACAGAAATTGTTGTCCTAGTGGACTGTACAGTGGTAGAAAGACCAGTTGAGACACTCACTGGCAGGGACTCAAGTGAAACTCTTTGGTCTCTACTTACTCAGCTTTATTTCAGGTATTTTAGTGTTTCTTCCCCCACTCCACCCCCACCATCATTCAGGGATCTGCAGATGAGCTCCACCCGGGTTGCAAGGGGACAGGAAGGTCTGGGGTGGAGAGCTGTCCTTCCATGATGGACAAAGGGAACAGGTCTACAGGCAGAGGGCTCCTTCTGATGGAGGAAGTAGGGGAACCACCATAGTGTGTTCTTCCCTCTCCTTTGTGCCTAGTGCTTGCTGGGAGTTCCCAGGGGACACTTCCAGTCTCCTGCCCAGCCCTAACATCACACGGCTCCATCAAAGCGTGTTCTCTTTTTACTTTGAGCACCTCTGCCCTGCTACACGGAACGACCACTTGACTGTTCTGTGAGGGCCGAGGGAGAGCCGGGGTGAAGGGGGGTCACAACAGGCTGACACTTTCCCATCCCTTACCACCAACTGCCAGTGTCTTGTGCTGCTCCCTGTCTCTGCTGTGCTGAGACTTGGGTCTCTCACTCTGCCCACTTCTCAGATGATTCCCTCTTGTCTCTGTTAAGAAACAGGTTTCTCAGTGAACTTGTAGCATATCCAATTTGCTCCAGAACACTAGCAGCAAGGAGTTCCGGGAGTTTTTTACTTTCTTAGCTCTCCATTTAGGACAGTAAAAAATCTACCATACCAGTCCAAGAATCTACCACCATTTCTGAATCTTTAACCACATTGGTAAAGTTGTATCTCCTAGTTGACTGTTGGGTATTTGTTCTATGAAATAGAACCCGGGGTGGAGTGAGAGGCACTCTTGTTCCTTACAGTCCCCATACCTGGGCCATGTTCTCTGTTTAAGAACATGGATCCCGTGACTAGAGTGAAGATGGAGAACTTTTTTGCACAAGGGAAACGAACTTTTCCCTTGTTTTCCAGCACTGTTTCAGAAGACACCCCACCTCCCCATCTTTCCTAAGAATTCAATTCCAGTTGGATTCAGGGAGGAAAGAGGAGCAAAGGTGAGAAATCAGCTCCTCATCTTTTTCCCCTGCCTTTTCTTTCCTGTGTAAGGGACTGAATCCAGAACATCAGGCACACTAGGCAACAAGCTACCTTGCAACCCCAGCTCATCATCTTGATGAGCTGAAGTTTCTTATTTCTATTAAGGTTGATCTTGTTTGGTTTCTAGTACTGAACAATTGTATTTTTTGTGAGTTGCATGTTCCTGTCCATGTTTGCATTGATGGTTTTTCTTTCTCCTCTTTACAAAATTTAACATATACATTTATTTGTTGGTGTCCATCGGACATCGATTCCAATCTCCACTCCCACCAAAATCCTGTGTGCTCAAATCCTTTACATAAAATGGTGTAGTACTCAAAGGCCCATCAACTGACTAGTGGATAAAGAAGATGTGGTTTTTTATATATAATGGAGTACTATTCTGCCATAAAGAAGGATGAACTTCAGACATTTATAGCTAAATGGATAGATCTTGAGACCATATTCTTTGTGGATTTTTGTTTTGTTTTGTTTTGTTTTTTTGAGACAGGGTCTCGCTTTGTAGTTCAGGCTGGCTCTGAGCTCACTATGTAGCCCAGGCGAGCCTCGAACTCAGTAATCCTCCTGTTGAGACCATATTCTTAAGCTAAATAAACTGGACACACATGTTTAAGTACCACATTTTTTCTCTGATGTGAGAAACCAAGAGTGAAAACAAGGACTAAAATCTATAATGGATATTAGGAAATGGGAAGAAAGTGTCCAAGTGGGAAGAGGAAGAAGAGAAGAGGGAGGGAGAAAGGAAAGCAGGAACAAGAAGGAAAGTGAAAATAGAAGGAAAAAATGGGAATAAAGCTTTTGTACATAGGGAGTGGAGGAGTTCAGAAGGAGAAAAGGATAAAATCTTTTCAGTGGTATAGTACTTGCATACAGTACACTATCCCATATACTTTAAATAAGCTTTCTTTCTTTCTTTCTTTCTTTCTTTCTTTCTTTCTTTCTTTCTTTCTTTCTCTCTCTCTTCTTTCTCTCTCTCTCTTCCTTCTTTCTTTCTTTCTCTCTCTCTTCTTTCTCTCTCTCTCTTCCTTCCTTTCTTTCTCTCTCTCTCTCTCTCTCTCTCTTTCTTTCTTTCTTTCTTTCTTTCTTTCTTTCTCTCTTTCCTTCTTTCTTTCTTTGAGCCAAGGTCTCACTTTATAGTTCAAGCTGGCCCTGAGCTCACAATGTAGCCCAGGCAGGTCTCAAACTCACACCAATCCTCCTGCCTCTGCCTCCCAAGTGCTGGGATTACAGGCGTGAGCCACCAACCATGCATTGTGGTATGTGGTACTGATTGCTGGTGGGCGTGGATCACCACACCTGGTACTGTTGTATGTGGTTACCAGGATTGAACCAGGGACCTTGCATTTGCTAGGCAGGCACCAGAACCACTGAGCTAAATCTCCAGCCTTACATTATTTATTCTTAATGCTATTTAAATAGTTGTTAAATATATTGCTCAGAGAATATGACACGGAAAAATCTGTACTTGTTTAGTACACATGCAAATTTTTCTTGAATATTTTAATTTAATTTGGTTGAATCTGTGACTACAAAGCCTGTATGTATGCGGGCGCCTAAATGTTAATGGAGTAAAACGTATCCCTGTTTTCCTTCAAGGTTTCCAGGTTTGTTTTTTTTTTTTTTGAGACAGGGTCTCGCTTTGTAGTTCAGGCTGGCCCTGAGCTCACTATGGAGCCCAGGCAAGCCGCCGCGAACTCAGCAATCCTCCTGTCTCTGCCTCCCGAGTGCTGGGATGACAGGCGTGAGCCACCACGTCCGTCCGGCATTGTGGTATGCGGTGTTGATTGTTGGTGGGTGTGAGTCTCCACGCCCACCATTATATGTGGTTACCGGGGATCAAACTCAGGACCTTGCGCTTGCGCGGCAGGCGCCGGAACCACTGAGCTAACCCTTGGGCCCAAGGTTTCCAGTTTTGTTTCCTGTTTTGAAAAAGCTTTACTCAGCCTCAAATTTAAGTTTTCCTCTAGGTTTATTCTTTAATATTAAAATATTCGACCCACCTGGACTTGGGTGTATAGTGTCAGATAAGGATTTATCACTTTTCCCCATGTGTCACCATTTATCAAACTATGTATTCTGAACCCACTGCTTTGAAATCCTATCTTGAGCACATACTAAATGTTTCTGTGTGTTTGAATCTGCTTCCGGCCAACCAGCCTAACACTAGGACCTGTCCTCAGGTTCCCTTTCCTGCCACCTACTCACTCCCTACCAGGTCACAGACACTTCTGGGCAAAAACATGTCATCGGACTTCTCATTATGAAAGCCAAGACACTTCTAAGGTCTTTTTTCAATAGACTCATCTGTTACATCTGACATTGTTGATAGTCTTGCCTTCTTCTTCTTCTTTTTTTTTTCTTTTTGAGATAGGGTCTCGCTTTGTAGTTTAGGCTGGCCCTGAGCTCACTGTGGAGCCCAGGTAAGCCTCAAACTCAGCAATCCTCCTGCCTCTGCCTTCCAAGTGCTGGGATTATAGGCATGAGCCACCACGCTGGACTTGCCTTCTTTTGTAAGGATGTTTTTTGTGTTTGTTTTGCTTTGATATATTTTGGGACTTCAGCATCACTGGGTGATATGTATCATTTTCTTTGTTAATAATGCCACTTATTTTCCAAGGTGGCCGTAGCAGTTTACACTCCCTCCAGCATTGCTAATGCATTCTTAGAGTCTGACTGGATTATGCAAAGATGAGAGATGGTAGATCTGAAATGCTCCCATTTTCTATACCCAAGCTGTTTCCCCACAAATTCTTTTTCTGTGAATTTGAGTCCTGCTGCTGGCCTAAGCCCACCCTACCATCATCACCACCCTATCCCCAACAAAAAAACGGTACAAAATTTTAAAGACTCACCTTTCTAAAACCCCGTTTTTTGCATTTTGTTGTTTCCAAATTGCCAGTGGCTTCCCAGTGCAATAAAATAAATCAGAACTCCTTAGATTGGCACGAAGGTCTTCTCCTTCCTGGCTTCCTCATTCCTTTTCAGCCTTCTCTTCCCACCTCCCCACTTCCCTCTCCAAAGGGGTTGACCTAAATCCAACCAAGATTACCCATTGTACTGGGAGGGTATAAACCAGTACTGCAAAAAAAAAAAAAAAAGTGACAATGTTTAACAAAAATGAAATACACATATCAAGTGACCAACTAATTTCCTTAGAGAAAGATTTGTGTAAGCATATCAGAGCACATGAATAAGAAAGGATGTTTATACAGCATAGTTTGTAGGCACTCAAACTTGGAAGCATCCCAAATGTCCATCTCAAGTACAGTGGATAAGTTTCAGCCTCTTCATCCTCCTTCATTTCACATAGTTTTTCATACTTTTCAAAAAGTTTCATACTTTTTCAAACAACATTATCTTGATCTTAAACAAAGGACTGACTACCTATTTTCTAAAATACAGCTAGGATTCTTTTTCACTAAAAACAGATTTCCAATATCACTGTTAATACTAGTGTCCATGAAAACTTCAACAAGGTATAGTAATACATTAACATTTGTTAATTTTTGTGCACCTTTTAACATCTTAAAATTTATATAGAACAAAATCAAGTCTTTTATTTTATTTTCATTAATGAATGCATGCAGTTTATCCTTTGCTTTTTGTTTTTGACAAAGGAATATCAAGGCAGATTGAGAGTGACTTACCTTTGACTTGTTCACTGAGGCTTTGAAAAAAAGTTTGATTTCACAATGTAGTGGGCAAGTTGTGTTTACTCCGTGAGTTCACAAGAGTTCAGTTCCACTTACTGGTCCTTACTAAAATGCTTGAGTAGCCTTAGATTACCTTCCAAGATGCCCAGTCCTGGCCTGACCCTCTCTACTAAGATCAGAGGGTCTCTTCTGGAAAGGAAAAAACAACCCTAGCTTGTAGTCTCCATTGAACCTCAAGAAGTCAGTGTGGCAACTTAAGGTCCTAGCCAAGGATCTTTCTGAACAAAGTGCCTTTGGATGTTGATTATGTAAGTGACTTAAAACTCCAAGATTGAGAGAAGAGGGTCTGCCATATCTGAGCTACCTTGTTTTTTAGAAAGTCAAGGTTTGGTGGCCTAAGCATCAGGGACAGCGAACACTTGTGTCTTTACTTAGTGAAGGACAGGGAACAACTGGATGATGTGTAACTATAGTGTTTGAAGAATATTAAGTCAGCTAAGTGTTCTCACCATAATTTCACCATTTCATTTTTTTTTCTTGGTACCAGGGATTGAATTTGGAACCTTGAGCTTGTGAAGCAGGCATAGTGCCACTGAGCTAAATCCCTGGTCCCACCATGCCATTTGTTATGATATTATGAAAAAAAAATCCAAAGATTTTATTGATAGAAGCTAAAAATACAGAAATAATAACAACTACTATGACTTCACTCGAGATTTCACCCTTCCCTATCCTAATTGTTTTTGCTCTTTTTGCTTTAATGAGTGATTTCATAGGAATGGGATAATAGGCCTCACCACAATGATGATCTACGTGGCCAGATTCTCTGGGGTAGATAGAAGGCAGCATTTTCTAAAATCTCCAGGTGACCTTGACAGTGTTGGTAAAGGGATCACATTTTGAGAATTACTGCTGTAAATCAAACTAACAATTTAACAATTAGGAAATGCAGAAGACAGAGGAATCTGTTAAAAACATGAGGATCTGGGGGTTTTTGTGGGTTTTTTTCGTGGTACCAGGGATCAAACTTGGGCCCTTGTGCTTCCAGGGTAGGTGCGGTACCACTTGAGCTAAATCCCCGGCCCTGGGGGGGGGGGGTATTTTTATTTTTTAAATAGAATTCTTTATTGGTACATTTTATATACAGCTCACAATCACACTCAACACTGAGGAATTTGTACCAGTATATGACATGAGTTAATTCTCGTTTTTACCCATATTCCTATCCACCCTACAACCTCCCACTCCCTATATACATGTGCTTTCTTTTTCTTTTCAAGTCGTATTTATTCTTTCCTCTCATTACTGTCTGCTACCCCTTTCCCTTTGAATATTTCCTATTTCACAAAATCTATCATACATTCTAGAACTCATTTACATCTACATGTTCTCATACAAGAGAAAAGATACAGTATTTGCATATCTGTGACCTATTTTTTCATTTATTAGTGTGTCCTCAAGGTGTGTTCATTTGCACATAAATGACTCAAACTTGTCATTTTTGTTTGTTTGTTTGAGACAGGGTCTCACTATGTAGCCCAGGCAAGCCTCTAACTCAGCAATCTTCCTGTCTCTGCCTCCCGAGTATTGGGATTACAGGCATGATCCACTATGCCTGGCAAATCTGTCATTTTATAACATGAGAACTAGCAGAAATAATCAACAAATGGGATCTCATCCTACTAAAAAGCTTCTGCACAGCAACAGAAACCACTGGCACAGCTAAAAGACAACCAACAACATGGGAAAAAATCTTTACTAGCTGTTTCTCAGACAAAGGGCTGCTTTCTAGAATATATAAAGAACTTTAAAAAATGAGTCCCCCCAGATTTAAAGAAGCAATTCAAAGCTAGAGATTTAGCTCAGTGGTTCTGGCACCTGCCTCACAAGCACAAGGTCCTGAGTTTGATCACGGTAACCACATACAATGCTGGGTGTGGTGACTCACGCCCACCAGCAATCAACACCACATACCACAATGCTGGGCCTGGTGGCTCACACCTGTAATCCCAGCACTCAGGAGGCAGAGACAGGAGGATTGCTGAGTTCGAGGCTTGCCTGGGCTACATAGTGAGCTCAGAGCCAGCCTGAACTACAAAGCAAGACCCTGTCCAAAAAAAAAAAAGCCCAATTCAAAAATGGGCATCTGAAATGAACAGACACTTCTCAGAGGAAGAAGTAAAAGCAAGCAAGAAGCATATGAAGAAATGCTCAACAACACTGGTCATTCAAGAGATGCAGATGAAAACAACACTAAGATTTCATCTGACTCCACAGAGAATAACGGTTATTGAGAAATTAACCAGCGATAAACGCTGGTGAAGCTGCAGGGAGAAAGGAACTCTTCTCCACTGTTGGTGGGAACATAGACTTGTGCAACCATC
Source organism: Thryonomys swinderianus (assembly GCA_004025085.1). Lineage (NCBI taxonomy): Eukaryota > Metazoa > Chordata > Mammalia > Rodentia > Thryonomyidae > Thryonomys > Thryonomys swinderianus. Next base: position 973 of record PVIC010034948.1, on the reverse strand, counting down.
GTAGAGATCAGTGTGGAGATTCCTCAGAAAACTAGGATTAGAGGTCCCATTTGACCCTGCAATTCCCCTGCTAGGAATATACTTGAAAAAATTAAAAGAATCATATCGTAAAGATGTATGTGCACCCATGTTCATAGCAGCTCGGTTTGTGATAGCCCAGTCTTGGAAACAACTCAGATGCCCATCAACTGGAGACTGAATAAAGAAGACATGGTTTTTGTTTTTATTAAGACAGGGTCTCACTTCTTTGTAGCTCAGGCTGGCCCTGAACTCACTAGGTAGCCCAGGCAATCCTTGAACTCACAACAATCCTCCTGCCTCTGCCTCATAAATGCAGGGATTACTGGTGTGTACCACCATATTTGGCAATGTGGTGTGTGGTACTGGGGATTGAACTCTGGACCTTGTACTTGCCAGACTGACACCAGAGCCACTGAGCTAAATCTCCGGTCCAGAATGCAGGTTTTTCTGTTTTGTTTTGGTTTGGTTTTGGGGTTTTTTTTTTTTTTTTTTTGAGACAGGGTCTCACTTTGTAGTTCAGCCTGGCCCTGAGCTCACTATGTAGCCCAGGCAAACCTCGAACTCAGTAATCCTCTTGCCTCTGCCTTCCAGTGCTGGGATTACAGGTGTGAGCCACCACGCCCAGCATTGCGGGGTGTGGTACTGATTGCCGGTGGGCGTGAGTCACCAGGCCCAACATCATATTATTGTATGTGGTTACCGGGATTGAACTAGGGACCTTGCACTTGCTAGGCAGGAAGTGGAACCACTGAGCTAAATCTCCAGCCCAGGATGCAGGTTTTTAAAATCTACACTTTGGGGCTGACAAGCAAATTCAGCAAGGTAGCAGGATATTTAAAAAATCCACATTTAAAAATCAATAATGTTTCTATGTACTACTAAGAGACTACCTGGGAGAGAAATCAATAAAATTACTCCATTTACAGTAGGTTTCTTAAAAAAGTAAGGATCT
>PVIC010034947.1:0-19289 GCA_004025085.1 Thryonomys swinderianus | reverse complement strand
GTGTGCGTGTGTGTGCATGTGTATGCCTGTGTACATGCTGTGTGTGTGCGTGTGTGTGCACGTGTATGCCTGTGTACATGCTGTGTGTGTGCGTGTGTGTGCATGTGTATGCCTGTGTACACGCTGTGCGTGTGTGTGTGTGTGCACGTGTATGCCTGTGTACACGCTGTGCGTGTGTGTGCGTGTGTGTGCGTGGTCACCGGCCAGGAAACCTTCCTTCTCAGAGCTGCTGGGTGTTTTCGCTGCCTACTGAGCCCTGGCGCAAACCAGGCCATCTGTTAACCAACGGCGGCGCGAAACGAAACTCTCACGGCGGCCGCTCGGCCACAGCTGGAGCCCTCCTCCAAGAGACGCTGGATCCTCCCGCTGCTGCCCGGGGACTCACTCCACGGCGGGGCTCGTCCAGGGCGTCTGGGCTCAGCCCGACCGAGCGCGGAGGCCGGCGTCGAGGCCGAGACTCGGGCACCGGACCGCAGCCGCAAGGACCGCGGCGCTCCCGGACAGGGCGCCCGGCCTGTGCCGCGCGCGGGTGAGCGTTCCGTGGCAGCAAGGAGGCAAGGGCAGCCCGGCCACGGGGACGGGGTGGGCGGAGGAGAGGCGGGGGCGGCGGAGCGCGCAGAGGGCCCCTCTTAGTCGGGAAGGGCAGAGTCGCCCTCGGGAGCGGGGAGCCTGGTGCTGCACAGCCAGCCGAGACCCAGTCACCGAGGGTGCGGAGGGGCACGCCAGGAAGATCGCGTTCGGAGGGCAAAGTAGCGGCTCTCAGCGAGTTTGCCAAGTTGTCTCCCCTGCAGTATAAACCCGTTATAAATAATCCATTAGAAGATTCTGTCTTAATCCACGATAAGTGGATTATTAGCTCCATTTATAATCCCAGGGGTAGGAACGGGGAGCCATCCGAGGCTTCCGGTGGGCAGAGGCTGACAGCGCCATACACTGTGTGCCTCTGAAAGGTAGCTCTGGTAGCAGTGTAATCGAAGGCCAGAAATTGGGCAGGGGGACCCCTGGGAGGTTATTTACACGACTGCACGTGTACAGTGATGTAGGCCCGGGCAGTGGAGAGCAGAGCTTGGGCGGAGGGACAGACAGGGTGGTGGCGGACCAGGCGGGAGCGGGCACTGGCCAAACTGAGAGCGAAAAGGCACCTGACGTGGGCTCAGTGACCACCTTAGCAGGCCGGGCTGGGCTCCCTCTCCGAGAGCAGGACGAGCGGAGGTGAGAACTCAGTGTCTCAGGGATGGCTGCCCGTGTCCTGAGAAGCCCGAAGCACGGCTGAGGAAGCCTCCGGCCCTCACTAGGCAGGGCCAAGATCTTGCCAACGTCAGTGGCTCCTAAGGGACAAGTGTCAGAGAGGAGTCCTGAGCTTCAGTAGTGAGTGATGTTCTGTCATCCAGCCTGGGGCCATGGTCTCCAGTCCTTGCTTCATGCCAGAGTATGTGCCAAGGACTGAAGAATCAATACATCCAGGACTTGACTTGTTGCATTTCATTGAAGTCCCTTTGCTCCCCTCTACAGGTAAAAGGCAAAGCAAAACAAAATAAAATGAACAAACAGAAAGCCAAAAAAACCAGAAAAGCAAGAAAGAATCAAAGCCACCAGAGATAGTTAGAGCGGGACGTAGCATTCCTATGCCGGCCTAATTCTTAACTTTCATTCTGTCTCCTGGGCCTGAATATCAGCAGGTCTGTGTCCCCCCCTTCTGGAAGCAGCAGGGGATCTAGCGGTGCTCAGTGGCCCCAGAAGTATGAATGAAACTGCCTGGGGTCAGGGAAACTGAGGCGCCACACTGTCTCACTTGGGTGGAATTTGACGACAATGATTAATAACAGGGACAGGACCAAAAGCCTCCAGCTGGTGTCGCTGTAGCTGGTATCGTCTCGGCTCTTTGGGAGGCTTGAGACAGGAGGATCCAAGCCGAACTGAGCAGTGCAGTAAGATTCTGTCTCAAATTTTTCCAAATAGTATAAAAAGGGCTGGGAAAGTAGCTCAGTGTGAGGTCCCAGGTTCAATCCTCAGGCGTGGGGGCTTTTGACATTTATAGGGTGCTTACTATGTGTTCGGCACTGCTGCGACTTACTTAGGCTCTTAAAAGCCTATTGAAGTCGGTCCTGCTATGAGGCCGAGTTTGTTGAGTGAAGTAGTTTTATAGCTGGGAAAATGGGCCCAGGGAGACTGAAACACTCTCCCAAGTCAACACGCACATGAAAGGCGGAACCGGGAGAGAATTTCAGCCTCCTGACTCAGAGCTGGGCCTCCCGTGACTCCGCTCTGTGCTCTGTGCTTGGGCTGCACGTGACAGACGGGTTAGCCTCTGGCTCACAGGCGCAGCCTGAAAATTCCAGGGTCACCAGGAGACGTGACACCATCAAACCATTCACTCTTAACTTCCTTTGAAAACCTGTTGAGGGAAAAGGGGGCCAGTACATGGAGTCAAGTGACCGATCTCGTTTTCCTCTTTCACAGAGAAGAGCAAGGAAGTGTCCTGAGCACACTTTCAGGCTGGTACAGATAGCGGAGGCACTGGCTGGGACAGCCTTTGGGCAGAGGTCCTCCTGCTTAGCAGCGCGCTGAGTTACCCCTGAGTGGTTTTCTAGTGATAATGTTCTGCGACCTTATACAGTTTGAAGGCCGTTCACTTATATATGTATTAGAAGAATTTTTTCTGGACAAAATGGTGCGTGACTTTGACAGATACTACTGGGACAACTGGATATGTCTGACAACAAGAGTGAAGATAGATAGACTTTTTCCTCCATGTCCCAAAATTAACTCAAAGTATATTCTAGATCAAGAAGGAAAAGCTAAACTTATAAAGCTCTTAGGAGAAAATATAGGATTATTTCTTTGTGAATTTAAGTATAATATATAATATATACATAATATATATTACTTAACTATATATATTCTATATATTCTATTATATATTATATAATTATATAATATAATTACTAATAATATTAATAATTAATTATTATAATAGCTGTATAATATATAATATAATATATATAATATAATATTATGTTTTTTATATATAATATAACATATATATTACTTAACTATAGAAAACCTTCCAAAAATTCATCTGAAACCACAAGAAACCTAGAATAGCAAAAGCAATTCTAGGCAACAAGGACATGGTGAGGGATATCACAATCCCTAACTTGAAACTATACTCTAAAGCCACTGTGATAAAAACAGCATGGCAAAATAACAGACCTGAGGATCAGTAGAATAGACTAGAAGATCCAGAAACAACCTCAGATATACTAAGCCATCTCATCTTTGACAAAGGAGCCAAACACCCTAAATAGAGAAAAGATAGTGTCTTCAACCTTCCAAAGATTAAAGCTGGATCTATGTCTTCCACCATGCACTAAATTAAAATCAAGGTGGACTAGAGACCTAAATATTAACAGAGAAGCACTAAACCTGCTGCAAAACAGGTTAACTTAGGTCTCTTAGAGACACTGGCATAGGGAAAGACTTTATGAATAGAATCTCATCAGGACAGGAACTAGCAGAATGAATCAATAACTGGGATCTCATCCTATTAAAAAGCTTCTGGGCCAGATGTTTAGTTCGGTGGTTCCAGTGCCTGCCTAGCAAGTGCAAGGTCCCTTGTTTGATCCCCAGTAACCACATACAACAATACCAGGTGTGGTGATTCATGCCCACCAGCAATCAGTACCACACACCACAGTGCCGGGCGTGGTGGCTCACAACTGTAATCCCAGCACTCGGGAGGCAGAGGCAGGAGGATTGCTAAATTCAAGGCTTGCCTAGGCTACATAGTGAGCTCAGGACCAGCCTGAACTACAAAGTGAGACCCTGTCTCAAAAAAAAAAAAAAAAAGAGCTTCTGCACTGCAAGAGAAAACACCAACAGAGTGAAAAGACAATTTATAAATTGGGGAAAAACCTTTGCCAGCTGTTCCTCAGACAAAAGACTACTATCTAGAAAATATAAGGAACTTTAAAAAAATCAGTCCACCCAAATTTAAAGACCCAGTTCAAAAATGGTCATCTAAAAGGAACGGACATTTTTCAGATAAAGAAATAAAAACAGCAAAGAAACATATGAAAAGCATTTACTAACACGGACAAAGAAACATACATCGGTCATCTGAGCCCACCAGTTCCCTTCTGCACTTTTTGTGGGGCATCTTGTGCCCAGGAGGCTGGCTTCTCCTGCCAGCACTGCCCCGGCCTCTGGCTGATGGCGGCAGGAATGGGAGGACGCCGTACGGTGGCTTCTCTCCTTGTTACCTGGCAGCTTCTTGCTGGGCCCAGACACACCACTTCCTGCTCCTCTCTGCGGACCTCCGCAGGGGAACAGCTTGCTATTGCTGCTGTCTGGGCAGCCAGCGAACTGACCTCATCATGATCTCTGAACCTGCACCGTGCGTGGTGAAGTTTTCCCGCTGAGACCCTGTGGGTCCTCTCCTACTGAGGCGCTATCACAAAGGTGACTATGCATACTTTAAAACACTTTTACAGTGAAATACACATTGGCATGAATCACACTCAAAATGCAACCCTCTCTTCAAACCCACTTATCCTGTCCATTTTGCCACTTCCTGCAGCAGCTCTGAAGTCCTCTTTCCTGAGTGTCTTTGAGTTGTCTTGGCTGCCCCATGTCCAGGATCCACTCAAAATGTTGCTCGTTCCCAGTCACTTTGACTTTGAGGAAGAGCCGGAAGCCACACAGTGTCAGAATTAGCAAGCAAGGTGGGTGAGGACTTGGCATCAGGATTTTCTGGCTGCCTTTCTGTCAACTGGCAGGTGGCAGGGGCACTCACTGTGTTTTCTCTCACATCTCTCGAGGACGCTCTCAAACAAAGACTTCAGAAAATGGTAACAACAACAGGTTGAGTGTGTTCAAAGTGAGGGGTGTTCTCTGAGGGGAATTCAGGATGATGTGTCTTTAGCATGATATTTTTTTTTTTTTTTTTTTTTTTTTTTGCTTTTTGGAGACAGGGTCTCACTTTGTAGTTCAGGCTGGCCCTGAGCTCACTATGGTGCCCAGGCAAGCCGCCGCGAACTCAGCAATCCTCCCGTCTCTGCCTCCCGAGTGCTGGGATTACAGGCGTGAGCCACCACGCCCAGCATTATATGTGGTTACCGGGGATCAAACTCAGGACCTTGCGCTTGCAAGGCAGACGCCGGAACCACTGAGCTAACCCTCCGGCCCAGCATGATATGTTTTTTTAAAATTTAAATATTCAGTATATATTTTGATCACATTTTGTATTCTGTTCATATAATTTCTTCACACAACTTTTTCATTCATTCACTTAATTTTTCAAAAATTTCAGCATTAGTGAGCTCAGGGCCAGCCTGAACTACAAAGCAAGACCCTGTTGCAAAAAGCAGGAAAAAAAAAAATTTCAGCATTTCATCTCAAATAAGTATAGATAATGACCTAGCAAAAATGGCTATCATCGTGGTTGTGTGTTTGTATAAGTATAAATGTTTGCAGTTAAAAGAAAACTTCTTCATGACTCCAAAACATTTAGAAATATTTAAGCAAAAAGTGTTACTGTGACCAAAATAAGAGTTAAGAAAAAATTCAAAATGAAAAATAATTGCAAATTCTTCAACATCCTGAAATTAACTCTAAATTCAGGACTAAACTACATTTTTTAAAAATTGTCATTTTTAATAAGTTGTAGTTTAGGCATTTAAAAAAATATTTTTAAACATAATTGCAATTACTCAGATAAGCACTGTTATTTCTATAGATTGGTAAAAACAGCTTGCAGTGTATAGAAATATGTTTCTATGGATCTCAAACTTAGATGATAAATATTAGTAAAAATATCATTTAAACCAAAATATAAAATCAAACATCCAGTGTAGAGGAAAGTTATTCATGAGAACTATATTAATGAATCTGCATTTAAAAGAACCAAAATTATGGCATCAGTTATGTAAAAGTAACTAAATTGAAAAAAAAATAATTTGCTTTATGAGAGGCCAGATAATTTCCTCGCGTGGTCTGGGAGGGTCTGGGCCCAGTGTGTCTTCCAGTCTCCAGACCTTCTTCTGCCTTCTTTCTGGCCCATTTAATATCTTCATGGTCTTAAGCCCCAAATAACTTCTGACCCCCAGGCCCCTGGTAGCCCCTGTGAAAAGCTGTCTCCGCCCTGTGCGCGCCTGGCAGGCGAACACACCACTTATTCTTTCCCAGTTCTGGACCCCGGGGGCGCACAGCCTCGGAAGACAAGCGCTGCTCCCTCGACGCCCCGATACCCTTGCATCCCTTGGCCTCGGGTTCAACCCCCGAGTCTCCACCTCCACCTCCGCAGGGCGCCCTTCCTCTGCCTGCCTTCCCCTCCTTAGGGTGCCGGGCATTAGATGGAGAGCGATCCTCATTCAGTGCCATCTCACGCACTTCCTTCCTGCACACCCTCAAAGCGCTACTTCCAGATCAGGACTTTCCTGGGTTCCAGGCGCGCACGCGCGTCCAGGGCAGGGTGTCGCGGCTTCGCTCCCCGGGGGCTCTGCCCGGGCTACGGGGACGGCCAGCTCCCGGTCTCCGCGGAAGAGCTGACCTCTGACTCTGCTCACAGCTTTTCCTCGCTGCCCGTCTCTTAGCCCCACCCCCACCCCAGCCTGGGGCCCTCCTTCTCCTTCAGGCCCCGCCCCTCGGGGGTAGGCCTGCTCCTTCGGTCCCCAGTCCCGCTCCCCGGACCCAAGCGTGCTAGAGTACGGGGTGCTGGCGACGGGCCGGGCCTGCGCGGCTCTGCTCCCCCAGGCTGAGGCTTGGCCACAGAGGGTCAGGCTAGGTGTCCGCTCACGGCTCCTCCGTGAGGGCTGCGGCCTGTCACGTAACTCCGAACCACTGAATTTTCCTGTTGAGCTTCATTCCAGTTCTTTTGGCACTAAGAGAAAGAAAACTTAATGACTTGCGTATTTTATCAACTGAAAAAAACCCAGACTGTATATTTTGAGTCCTGATCAATTAGGACTTCTTGCCTAAAGGAACCAAATTAATGGTTTCCTTGGCTTTCAAGTTGTGAGGAAATTCTGGCCAGCTTTCTCCTCGCACTTCAGCTAGCCCAGACATTATAAAAACAATACTGATGACGATAATGACTCTTGGTAACTGACAAACCTCTGCTCTGAGCTCAGTTTATAACCCATGAAATACGGGTTGGGCAGGTCACCCCGTGTCCTCAAACACAGATGCCGAAGTGGCCCTGCTGGGACAGTCCGTGGCCGGACTCACGTTTGTTTATAGTCTGGGCGTGGGCACCACTGATTTATCCCTCTTCTTACCTTTGAAAAGGCAGAGAGAAAATTCCAGAATGTCACAAACAAAACCAAAGATCTTTCTTGCCCAGTGAATTCCACTCTTCCCTCTTTAGCCTCTCTTTATCTCCTTCTGTTTCTGTGTACAAGGAAAATTACAAACAACAGGCTGTCAGCAGGTGTGGTAGGCACATCTACAGTCCTTCGCTCTGCGAAGCAGAGGCCACAGGATTGCCAGGTCCAGCCGAGTGTGGGCACCCTGGCAACTTGTCCAGACCCTGCCCCAAAAAACTATTGTAGAGGGCCAGAGGGTTAGCTCAGTGGTTCCGGCGCCTGCCTCAAAAGTGCAATGGTCCTGAGTTCGATCCCCGGTAACCACACACAATGCTGGGCGTGGTGACTCAGGCTCACGAGCAATCAATACCACATACCACAGTGCCAGGCATGGCGGCTTACGCCTGTCATCCCAGCATGAACTACAGAGTGAGACCCTGTCTCAAAAAGAAAAAACTATTGTAGATGTGGCTTAGTGTAAAGATCCTGAGTTCAATTCCCAGTACCGCAAAAAGAAACCAAAAGTACACAAACAAAAAGATAACAGATCATGTAGAAAGTTGCTCAGACAGCAGAATCGGATGTGCTCCACATCGAGTCCACTCTTCCCACCGGATGGCGTCCTGACTCCGCCTCTCCGAGCCTCGGTTTATTCCTGGGACAGCAACTCCAAGCCGAGGTGACTGGGCCGAAGAGCCGACTGTACCAAGGGTCCCGGAGGCAAGGGCTCTCAGGACCCGGGGGAGCTGGCCCCCTCTGCCCATGCTGTGGGACACCGGTTTTGGAAAGGGCTCCGCGCCCATCAGAAAGGCAGCGTGGACATCGCGGGGAGCCCAGACTGACCCGAGGTGCGCGACGCCCGTGCTGGGAGGGGAGCGTGTGGCTGCGCAGCGAAGCGCACCTTCCGGCCCCCACCGCCTTCTGCGGCCGCACCTCCTCCCGGTGCCCGGACTTGGCCTCTCCGAGGCGCTGCCCCACACCGCCGCTGGGAGATCCGTGGAAATAACTGCCCAGAGGATCCTGAGAGCTGCCAGGCGAAGGCTACCAGACCATGCCCGGGGAAAGACCAGAGGAGAAGCCTGTTTGCGGCCAGCGGGTTCCCCCCAGGGGAGACCGAGAGTAAACACTCCTAAGGAAATCCCAGGAGCAGCGCGCGCAAGGGATTTGTTTCTCCAGTTTCTCGGAAAGATGTTTCCTAAAATAGAGGGTCCGCCTCCAGGCACCTTCCTGGGGCCCTCGCGTCGGTGATCCCGTCGCCCCGGCTCCAGCGCTTCCCTGGGTGCAGAGCCCGGGACGGAGCCCCCGGCAGGACGCGGGGTAGCAGGCTTCGTGCTCCAGTTTACTGGGCACTCACGGTCCCTCGGATGAGCTCCCGTGTTAAACCTCGCCAAGGGAGACGTGCACTTAAACTCTGCAGTCACGTCCTGCAACGGGGAAAGCTTAAAACAGATCAAACTTTTTTTTTTTTAATTTCAAAACATAGAGCCAATATTTCCAGGGCTGTGTCAAAACACTGCTTGGAATTAACATCAGTTACTCACCGAACGATGAAAGAGCCGTGCATTCAGGATTGTTCTTTTAGCCGGAGGAGGAGTATTGGCTGGCAGGAAGACAAACAGTCTGCCAGCCAGAGCCTCCACAGCAACAGCAGCACACCTGAACTCAGGAACTGGCTTGGCACCCTGAGAAGGGCTGTTGAAGGCTTCCCCAGCAGCCTCTGCCGTTACGTAGGAATAAACACACAAACGTAATTCAATAAATAGAAAAGTACATGGAAAACTTCTCAGTTATATTTTTTATTGCATAAGTAATGCACATGGTCTTTGTGGAAAATATGAAAAATAAAAACATGCATGCAGAAAAATAAAACACCCTGCTATGCTACCAAAGGGAACTATTTTTTCATGCATATCTTCTTTTTCTACAAAATTATTTGAATGCTCTATTCATAGTTGTCTGGTACTTTTGCACTTAATTTTATCGAATGTTTATATTATAGTACACAAATAGCTGAGAAGCACTCATTGAAATGTAACGTTTCCTTGAAATCTAGGGTTTTTATCTGAAGCATTTATGTATTTGAGTTTTGCATTTTGGCCAGGAGGGAAGCACAGTGATAGAGCCATCGCCTGCCCAGATGAGGCGCCTGGCTTTGCCCAAGCGCTACGAGCAGCTGTAACAAAAGTTGTTGAATTTTTTTCTTCTCTTCCCAAACACCTCCATGTGCCTTAATATAAAAATGCAGCATAGGGCCAGAGGGTTAGCTCAGTGGTTCCGGCACCTGCCTCACAAGCGGAAGGTCCTGAGTTCGATCCCCAGTAACCACATATAATGCTGGGCGTGGAGACACGCCCACCAACAATCAACACCGCATACCACAATGCCGGACGTGGTGGCTCACGCCTGTAATCCCAGCACTCGGGAGGCAGAGACAGGAGGATTGCTGAGTTCAAGGCTTGCCTGGGCCACATAGTGAGCTCAGAGCCAGCCTGAACTACAAAGCGAATCCCTATCTCAAAAAACAAACATACAAAAAAAGAATCAGAGACGTGCCCGTAGGGAGGAGCGGGAGGGCAGTGCTCACCGTCTGGCTGAACTCTTTCCCCGTGAATACCCATTGCTGGAAAAAATAAGTCTTTGCTGCATTTGTTTCTTTTTATAAACATATATCACTATTGTCTGGCTCATTATACATTTTTATCTGTGATTATATTATGATCACTTGTGGGGATTGTTTTGTTTCTTACTTTTGTTATCTGTGGCTGTGAAACAAATTAAAACACAGTTATTTGAAATTATAAATACGCTTCATTGCATCATGCTAGGCTGGGATGCATGCATGCCAGGTCAGCTCATGTGGGTTACCGTGTCTAAGGTGCCTCAGGAGATGGCAGGACCGAAGCCATCTGTAGACAGGGAGAGAGGCAGTAAGGCAGGGCGGGGGGGGGGGCGGTTCGGGGTGCTTCCTCGCCACAAGGCTGTCTTCCTGGGGCTGTTTCAGCATCTCCACAACATGGCAAGTGGCTCCCCGGGGCGTGTGACCCAAGCCTGGTAAGGGACAGGCCGTGAGAGCGCCGCTGACTGGTCCTTGGAAGTTACACTCCAAGATGTTTGCAAGTTGCCAAAGCTGACTTCAACAAGGAAAGAAAACTTCAGTAGCTCTAAACTTGAGTAGATTTCTTTAGAGTCGCTAAAGAAATACAATCAGTAGTTCAGTTATCTCTACATAAAAAGAAAAACACGCCAGGTGTGGTGGCTCACGCCTGTCATCCCAGCACTCGGGAGGCAGAGGCAGGAGGATTGCTGAGTTCGAGGCTTGCCTGGGCTCCATAGTGAGCTCAGGGCCAGCCTGAACTACAAAGTGAGACCCTGTCTCAAAAAAAAAAAAAAAAAAAAAAAGAAAGAAAGAAAAAAGAAAAACACATTGTTTGATGAGTTGAGCTAGTTTTACAGACTTTTCACAAGGTAGAGGTACCTATTTCATATCACCTTCCTAGAAAAATAATGGACAGAGAATGCTGGTGGCTTAGTCCAAGTCTGGAGCAATGTTGATTACAAAACCAGATAAGAAAACCACAGCTCACAGAAAGATTATAAAGTGAAGAACACTCATGGACGCTATCACAGATGTGAAATCCCAAACAAAACATTAGCAAATTGATAGCATTTACATAAAAACACACCATAACGAAGATTTCTCACAGGACTAAATCAACAGTTTGACCTTTGAAGTTTCTCTACGTGATTCCTCACATTAGCAGATTTAAAGGAAGAAAGACAATACAAATGCTATCATCGAACAGTATAATGAGTGTTTTAATTTTTAAAAACTGTCGCATAAAAAACCCATTGCCATTAAATCCTCTCAAAACCCTCCACCTTGTTTCAAACCCACCTACCCTGTCCTTACCACTTTCTGGAGCAGTTCTGTGTGTCCTGTTTCCTAAGTGCCTTTGGTTGTGTTTGCTTGTTGCTGCCATGTCCCGAACTGTTCAAAATGTGTCTCTTTCGTGGTCATTTTGATTTGGGGGAAGACCCAGCGGTCATGCAGCGTCAGGTCGGCTGAATAAGGTGGACGAGGACACACTGTGCTGTGTATGAGCTGCCTTGACAGCCCCGCAGAGCATTCACTGAATTCTGATCGCCCCTGTAAAGACATTCACGAGAAAGGACTTCCGGAACAGCGTCAGAAAGTGTCAAGACAGTGTTTTCCAAGCGAGGGGGAGTATTTTGAGAGGGATTAATAGCAAGTGTCTTTTACTATAATACTTAAAAACTGAAACATGTGCCCTACTCATTTTCAGCTCATGTCCGACCACCCTGACACATGTAGAAAACCAACGGAAAATCTAGAACTTAGTCATGAAAAGTATTTTAACAAAGTTGAAATTATAAAAGAAATCTTGCAGCAATCTGACACTGAGCTTAAGCAAACACAGCATTTAATAGTGGAATTTTATAAGCAAGCCTTCCCTAAAGCAGAAAGGCTCCACACCCAGTCATGTTGGATATTGCGCTGAAGGCTTTAGAGAGACTAAAGTTTTAAGCATATTTAGCTAGAAGAAGAGCCTCCTCTACAGGAACCAGATGATTCTAAGAGATAATACAACATTAAAAAAGCTTTTCAAAAAACTTCTTTCACAATACTAAATTGTCAGAATATATACATGCCTTTTATTCTATGCAGATGGGTGACTGCAGTGATAAATGACTATCCTATGTACACAGTCGATTCTAGTTATTTACAGTAGTTCTGTTCTTAATGGCACCATTGATACTTAATTACTGGGTAGAGAATGATTATTCCTGCAGAACTCACAGGGTTATGTGCCTGCGAGCTGCTGGTCTAAACATTTGCATGCAAGTCAGTATTGTTTGTCTGTTTATCTTTAGAGACACATTTGTGTGTGTGTGTGTGTGTGTGTGTATAATATATACTGTGAAAACATGTGCATCTGATTTCCACGAGGTAAAAGCAAGTAGTAGAGAATCTGTGTCTAACAAAGTGGATCATGCACATAGCCACACACACATACGTTATCACATATGCATATCATAAACATGCTGAAGTATGAAGTATTTATAGAAAGACTAAAAACTACAACAAACAAAAACTCTTTACCAAAAGGCGTCCCTAAGAATCCTCAGGTAAACAGATAAGTCTTGCTCACGTTCACTTCATTACTTGATAGTAGAATTTTACTTATGCATTATGAAATTATGCATTGATCTTTACGTCAATCAGAAGAGTTTAAGAGTAATCAAGATCATTTTGAAGAGGAAGACCAGAGCCAAACAGGAAGAGAAGAGATAATCATCACTTACCAGGTGTTAAGACCCACCATAAAATTATGGAAATGTGAGAAGTGTATTTCTGCAGAGACAATTAAGTCAACCAGAAGAAACAGAATGAGGAGTCCAGAAATCTATACATATTTGCAAATTTGATAAGCCACAAAGGTAATAGTGTTCTAAACCAGTAGGAAAAGGGAAAACTATTCATTTAGTGGTATTAAAAATAGCATTCTCAGTCGGTAAGAAAAAGGTAAACTATTCAATAAATGGTATTAACACACTTAGCTTTTCATATGGAAAAAAATTAAAATGTAATTCTTGCCATATGCCCCACACAAAAATAAATTCCAGATGGATTAAAGGCTTAAATATATAAAACAAAATTTGAAACCCTTGGAAGAGCATGTAAAATGATTTATAAGTTATTAGGGGAGAAATGTATTTTTAAATGAAAATAAAAGCTACAAATTATGAGAAAAATGTGAGCAAATGTATATACAAATGGAAAAAGCTTATAAAAAAACACAAGCCTATAAAAATGAAAAGACCAAAATAATGAAGGGAAATATTTGCAACATTCAATAGGAAACGGACCAAAACTCAAATGTTGCATAAACTACCACAATCAACAAGTAATTGATAAATCGGTCAAAGAGCAGTTATAGATGAGGCAAACTAAAATATAAATAAATATGAAAATATTATCTACTAGTTCAGATTTTTTGAAAAACAGGTTTACTGAATTTTATTTGCCTTTCTTAAAATTCATTCTTTTAAAGTATTTGACTCAGTATACTCACAACCGTGCCACTATCACCATAATTTTATTTATTTAATAATATTTTCATTATTATGTGAATAAACTGCACATCTGTTAGCAATCACTCCCGTTTCCTTTCATTCTTCCACCTCTGCAAAACCCTAATCTACTTCCTGTTTCTATAAATATTTTCTATTCTTACATTACATACAAATAGAATCATATAACTTATGGCTTTTTTTGGACTGTCTTCTTCCACTTAGCATGTTTTCAGGGCTCATTTGTATTGTGACATTTGTTACTACTTTGTTTCTTTTAATGGCTGAATACTATCCCACTGCATACATACACCACATTTTTTAATCAACAATTAGTTGTTGACAATTACAAATACATTTTCTTTTAATGTTCACGTACAAGTTTTGAAATGAGCCATATTTTGTTTCTTTAGAGTATGTATCTAAAAATGTCTATATTACATAGTAACGTGATTCAATCACTTTGAGAAATTACCAAGATAGGGTCAGTATTTTATAATCCCACCAGCAATGCATGAAAGATCTAGTTTCTCCAAACTTTCACCGCCATTCACTACTCCCTGCCTTTTGATAGTAACTGGTCTTGATTTGCAATTCCCTAAATCTGTTGACTTGCATGTGCTTGTTGACCATTTGTATGCCTGCTCTGATAGATAAGCAAGTAGCCATGGCCAGAGTTCGCCTGGAGGCTGTATGTAATTCCCCAACCCCTGATTTAACCTTTCATGCCCATATTTCTTCATCTATAAAGTGGAGATGATAAACAGTAATTATGCAAAGTGGTTTTTTTGAGAATGAATGAATTAGCTAATACATGATACATTATTAATCAGTTTCATGTTACTGTAGTGAAATACCAAAGACAACTTACTTAACAAGAGAAAAGGTTTGTTTTGGCTCACAGTTCTGGGAGTTCCCATGCTAGATCGAGTGGCCTCATTGCTTTGGGCCTGTGGTGGAGCACCACAAGTTAGTTTCCTCACCTATAAACATTGAATAATAAGCTGAGGATGTCCCATGAGTCCCTGTCACCTAAAGGTCCAGAGCACTGGGGATCGGGCCTTTTAACACGAGTGATGATTTGTAGGGAAAAGTCATTGAAACTGTAGCACAGGGAGCAGTTTAGCTTGACGTCTGGCATGTCCTAATCCATAAAAACAGCAGCTATTCCTTTCCTCATCTGTGTTCTCTTGCACTTACTGGTGCTGCTACTGCTGCTAACACATCCACGGAAGTGAGCACACGGGACTCCTGTGTGAGGAGAGGCCGCGCTGCTGCTTCCCCCAGCTGTGCGCCGCGATGGGCGCCTCTCTGCTGCCCTCTAGCAGAGGAGCCTGACTGGCCGGGCAGCTCCTCCCCGAGTAAGGCGGAACGCTGCGCCCTGAACACAGGGCGGCCTGCTCCTCTCCGCCCGGCTCAGGCACCGCGGCCTGGGTGCTCGGAGTGGGGGCGGGGGGTTGGGACGTGGCTTTCCTTTCACCATAGGAGCCTGTGGTGCGGTAAGTGCTTTTCTTACTATGCTGGGTTTTATGAGTTTATTTTTAGCAAGAGGGCCTCGTATTTCTAGTACTGGGAACTGAACCCAGGGCTTTCCGACTGAGCTACATTCCCATCACTTTTATTTCCAGAGGTAGAATCTTGCTAAATGATTCAGTTACCCAGTGTGGGCTCTAACCTGCAATCCTCCTGCCGCAGCCTCTCACAGTGCCAGGATTACAAGTACATGCTACCATGCCTGGTTAATAAATAGTCTCTTAACATACAATAGTTGGTACTGACTACCTTTCTCCATTATATTATCTAATTATTTTGGATTTTCATTTTTGTTTCCTTGTATTTCTTTCTGCTTAGTCTGTTCAGTTTCTAATTTGTATTGATTACCACTTCTGGCATTAATTTTAAGACAGATTTTGTCCCCTATTGCATGTGTTCTGGCCTACGCATTTCCTTTCAACCTTTAGCAAATGCTGTATTTAACAGCATCTTCTTTGTTACTTATTTCTAAGTCTTTGGTTTGATCTTTTCTATGATCCCCATTTATTTAGAAGTATATTTTTCAAATTCCAAATATTTTATGACATATACTCTTAGTGATCTTGAAATAATGATTTTTAATTTTAAAAATATATATCTAAAGAACAAGGTCCCATACTATAAATTCTTTTATGTTGTAAATATTTGCTTTTTGGTTTAGTAAGAGATCAATATTCTTGAGTTTCCCAGAGCTGCACAAAAAGCAGGATGTGTCCTCTAATTATGAGGTAAATGTTTCATAAATTCTATTCAGTTCTTGCTTGTTAATTTTCTCACAAAACTTGTTAAATTTCTTACAAAACTTATGAATAATAACTTTTCTGTGTGAGCTGTTAATTCCTAAGGTGGACATGTTAAAATTTTTAGCTCATCTTGTGGATTTTTTCAACTGTATCTTTTTTTGCAGCTTATTGGGCTTCATAGATACACATGGTTTCTGAATATATATTTTCTGACATTATTCCTCCTTCATGATGTGGTTACCTCTAAGAATTTTTAAAATACATTTTGTCTGACATCAAGTTTTTTCTTTTTTTTTGCTTTTTGAGACAGGGTCTCGCTTTGTAGTTCAGGCTGGCCCTGAGCTCACTATGGTGCCCAGGCAAGCCGCCGCGAACCCAGCAATCCTCCCGTCTCTGCCTCCCGAGTGCTGGGATGACAGGCGTGAGCCACCACGCCCATCACTGTGGTATGCGGTGTTGATTGTTGGTGGGCATGTCTCCATGCCCAGTATTATATGTGGTTACTGGGGATCGAACTCAGCACCTCGCGCTTGCGAGGCAGGCGCCGGAACCACTGAGCTAACCCTCCGGCCCAATTGCTACTTTTTAATAATCCTTCCTTTCTTGTAGCTATTTTATATTAGCAATGCTTATTAGCTCACCCATATATTTACCACTTACTCAGCACTTTTTTTTTTTTCATTACCAGGGATCGAACTCAGGCCCTTGTGCATCCAAGGTTGGCACGGTACCACCTGAGCTAAATCCCCAGCCCTGCAGCACTCTTTCTTGTGACGTATTTTTTCTTCTGTAAGTTTAACTTTTTTCTAAAGCCTGTATTTTTAAAATGTGTAGGTCTCACTCAGATTTAGTATAAATAAAAATATTATTTCATCCTTACCTTTGAATACTAACAGTATAAAGTCCTATATTGGTTCATTCTTTTCCACCCTTTTATTATTTCATTACTTTAAAAATCTTCTAATGTTTTTAGAATGCTATTTTATACCAACTGTCCCTTCTTCGTATTTGATCTGACTTCCTCTTTGGTAGTTTCTCATACTTTATCTGTGGTTTAGGGTTCTGTGGGTTCATAGCAGCTCCCACATATGGATTTAAGTGTCTATATTTTCCTATTCCAGTCTCAGTGTATTGCTTGAATATAAAGGTCCTGTGGTTGAAGATACTGGGAAATTCTCAGCAATTGTTTTTTTTAATATTACCTTTTCCCTACTTTCTATTTCCTTTTGAAAATAACTATTAAACATATATTAAAGTTATTTATCTTCTCATACTCTCCCTCTCTTTCTGTGCTTTGTTCTTAGTAATTTCCTCATCTGTTTTCTAGTTCCGTAATTCTCTCCAGCCCTAACTCTTCTCCACCCTATCTGCCAATTTCAACAGTGATTACTTTGCATTGAATTGCAAAGACTATCTTTTGTTTCTTAGTGATTTCGCTCCCTCCTTTAAAGTTCATGTGTTTCTTTAAACTACCATCACTTTTTGCCTAGAGCTCTACTCACTGTAAATGCATTTACCTTATTCTTTCTTCCAGACTCTCTTTCCTCTCACAGAGTACTGAGGTTCTAATTCTGCTGTTTCTTTTGTCTATGTTGACCCTCAAGTGGAGTTTTGTTGTGTCTTGATATGGGGTAATTTTTAATATTGGAGTTTTCTTTTTTCCTGTATGGTCTCAAGAGAAATTTCAACTGCTTCTTGTTTCTGGAACAGTTGTGTGCTAATTTCTCGACCAGGGAATTCCTGGGCTAAGTGTGGTGTGCAAATCTAAACTGTCACTCCCTGTTTAGAGCAGGGCTTTGCGTATAGAATTTAAAGAAGATTCCCCCAAAGGCAGAGACCGACTTCCCTGTTGTAAACTTGTCTTGATGCATGGGTGACTCCTGGCCCCCTGCTCAGAGTCCTATTCTGACCCGAGAATCTGAAGCCTCTATTGAAAAGTTAAGGATCCATTCTCTTTTAAAAACCACGGTGTAACCTTTCTAAATATTTGCAACAGGAATCTCTTCCAGGTTGTCCAAGCCGCATGATGCTGCTCAAATATTCTGAAATTTCAGGGTCAATAAATAACCCGACCTAGGGTATTATTGACCATCTCAATGATGGTTAGCAGGAAGAGCAAGAGGGCTAAAATACAGAATATATCTTCTTCAAAAAATAATTTCACGTGTTCTTTTTAATATTCGAAATGATGAAATTATACTTTCATGTTTCTTCAACTCATCCAAAAATACTGTGATTTCTTTTTCCTTGAAAGCTCCTGTATAATAGTCTTGCAAGCGCAATATCAATAGTTCCAGAAACAGCCAGCAGATGGCGCAACTGGATCCAGCCACCATGTACTTTGTCACTTAAAGGAGTTTTGTTGAGGAGTTTGAAGGGTGTGAAATGAGAGATTATGAGGGAAGGTGATACGGCGTCATCTATCCCTACAACACATGAAAATGCCTTCTGCCAACACAGCTCTATTTAATTTTGTTCAATCTCCTCAAAAGAAAAAAAATAGGTGAGTCTCACAACAATAGAGAAGCAGAGCAAAAACATCCACAGAGAGGGAAACAAAAGTTGGTATGTTCTGGAATATTTTCCTCAGGTGATCCTTCCTGGATGACAGAGAACCATTTTGTTAAATAAAAATAACATTTAAAGAAAAGCGCAAAGAAAAATACCTGAACTTACCTTGTCGGTTTAGGGATTTTCTTCTACACAAAACTTCAAGCACTTCTGAAGCAGCGCCCCCTACTGGAAGGAGGGAGAACTGCACCCTGCTCCTTCCGCAGGCCCGTTTTTGCTGATGCCCGTCCTTAGAGAAATAGTCTGTGAGCGAGGAATTCTGTAAAGAAGAGCAGTCTGAAGGCCACAGTCCTGTTGTCTTGGGTGAAACAAGTTTCCGGTCTGGTTTCACACCGTGTGTAAGCAGCAGAGACGCTCAGGCACCGTGATAAGCAGGGAAAAAGTCGATACATTTTCAGGCCAGATGCTGCTCTTAAAAAATAGTTCCTGTCCATACCTTCAGGACGTACTAGTAAGTGAAATAAATAGGTCACAGATATGTAGATAATGTATGTCTTCTCTGGTATGAGAAACTGAAGATATAAATGAGTGTATGATAGATACTGTGAAATAGAAAATATTCAAATCGTGAAGGGCATAGGGGTATATAACAGGAAAAATGTGATGGTAAAAAAGAAAGGAAACAAAGCATATGTATATATGGGTCAGAGGGTTGTAGGGTGGGCAGAGGAATGCGGAAAATGAGAATTAAGATGTGTCATATATGGTACAAATTTTCAAAGTTGATTGTGATCGTGATGTGTATACAATGTACCAACACAATTAATTTTTTTTTTTTTTTTTTTTTTTTTTTGGAGACAGGGTCTCGCTTTGTAGTTCAGGCTGGCCCTGAGCTCACTATGGTGCCCAGGCAAGCCGCCACGAACTCAGCAATCCTCCTGTCTCTGCCTCCCGAGTGCTGGGATGACAGGCATGAGCCACCACGTCCGGCACTGTGGTATGCGGTGTTGATTGTTGGTGGCTGTGAGTCTCCACACCCAGCATTCTGTGTGGTTACCGGGGATCGAACTCAGGTCCTTGCGCTTGCGAGGCAGGCGCCGGAACC
>PVIC010034946.1:0-19307 GCA_004025085.1 Thryonomys swinderianus | reverse complement strand
GAAAGAAAGAAAGAAAGAAAGAAAGAAAGAAAGAAAGAAAGAAAGAAAGAAAGAAAGAAAGAAAGAAAGAAAGAAAGAAGATATCTGTGATGATCTGGGTATTAGAATAAGAGGTTCCATTTATTTTCTTTAAATATTTTCATTAGCATCACAGATAATATTCTATGTTTTTTGTGGATTATTTTATTTGCTCCTCAAGAGCAGTCTATGAATGAGATAAGACTATCTTTTCCATTTCACAGAAGGGGAAAGTGAAATTAAACCAAAATAAGACATGGAACCTATTCAAAGCAACATTGGTCCCACTGGTATTCAAAACCAGACATCTGTCCATAGTGCATAGTAAAAATGTTCCCAATGTCCTCATATCTCTATTATGAATGCAGATTATTTTATGCATAAGGGATGAAACTAATTAAAAAACAATGTCTAAATTGTTTTCTAAAAATAAAATTTCTGAATTATTTCTTTATTTAGTTTCACAAATTAGTCTTCATTGCTATTAAGCAACACTATTTTTAAAAGATAGCTTGTCTTCAGCAAATCATAAATTACTTAAAAACAGGTATATCTGATGACAAGCTTCTATTTACATGAATCACAGAATGAAAAGGAACAAGAAAGTAAATTCTGAAGTGTGTGAGTGATAAGGTGTTAAAATTGCTAGTATTTTTCCTTGGAAAATAGATGCTAATTATCAATATTCAGACATCATTCTCCTTGAATATTATTTATATGGACCTGTCAATACTGAAATTACCTGTATGTTTGATTAATTGTGCTGAATCAGAAACACATACTGAGAAATGACTTATGTTATAATTTGGGAAAGTTTGCTTTACACTGCATAAAGAAGAATAACCACTGAAATAACATATAGTAATGTCTTCAGTAACAGCTGACAACATTATGGAAATACCATGCATAGTAAAAAGTAAACTAAAACTTCATCTTCACAATACAATTATAATCTGATATCTCCTAATCCTTCTCTTAGTCACTCTTGTACATCATGCTGTATATTCTTTGTAACACACATTTATCTGTGTCTTCATAAGATTTATTTTCTATTATTTATCTCTCCCACTAGAATGTAAACTCCAAGAACACCAGAGACCATTTCAACTGCTACTGTATTATCAATATCTACTGTCCAATCTATATTGATTGAATAAACCAATGTATGAAATTCAGTGTATTACCTCTAAATGTACTGGTACAGATAGTTTTGTCTGTCTCTGTCTCTGTCTCTGTCTCTGTTTTTCTCTGTATTGTCTCTGTATTTCTCAGCATTACTTTATAGATTAAAAATAAGCATTTTGAAAGAAAAGGTGATTGTGTTTGGAATCTTGAACACAGGAACCACCTCACAGTGTCTGTGTGGTTAATTATTTATTCTTGGCTTTTGAATCCCATTAACCAAAAAAAAAAAGTGATGGCCTGCTTAATTCACAACATTTCAAAGAAAGGCAAATAATCTACTCTAATGCTCATAGCAAAGGTTCAAGACAAGTCAGTCCAGAGAAACTCAGCATTTAGTTTTGCCTGAGCCAAGAGCTCTGAAAATAAGAAGCCAGTGACCTTTCCTCCCTTTGTCCCTTTGCCCAGTGTTAGCAACAGAGTTAAGCTACATCTGCCTCTTCCTGTACTCACACTACTGTGTCACAATAGCCTTTGCTTAGGGGATGATGGGCTGACACCAAAGCCAGATGCAAGCCTGTTCTTTCAAACCACTTAGGCTAGTCCCGTAGTCCTTACCAGTGGTTGGCTTAGAAGTGGTCAGATGACTCTGACTGTGGCTCAAGGGGCATCAAAATAAATTTGAAAAGGTTTCTTGCTTAAAAAAGAAACTAGACTATCCTTTCCTTGGTTATTGTTGGATCCATGTGAATGTGATGGCCAATGTTGACACAGTTGTGGTGGGAAAAAGTTGACATTTCAAGGACAGTGAGTCTGGGAGCTAGAGAGAATATGTGTCTTCCATGCTGTGCTCAGCTAGGCAATTCATCAGCCCTGGCTGCTCCCTGCCTCAGAACTTATGTGAAAATCACGGATCTTGATTACAGCAAAAAACCTCTTAATCAGACTCCCTGCTTCTGACATTGCCCCCACACAGTCTACCACAATACAATACCTGCTGCTAGAAAGAGCTTTGTATAACCCATGCCTCTCTCTCTCTCATTTAGGCAGATGCCCAAGTATTTGGTGGTTTATAAGATACCCCTTTTTGGTCATCATATTCCTGTCTCCATCTTCCACAACCTCTCCTTTTGCTCACCCAATCATAGCCACATTGACTCAAATCCAAACCCTTTGTTTTGGTTCCAAGGATCAAACTCAGGACTCCATGCTTGCCAGGCAGGCACTGTGTCGCTGAGCTGAATCCCTATTCCTCAAGTCCAGTCCTTGGATGGACCAGGCAAGCTCTTGGTGCAGGGTATTCACACAGTCTGCTCTCTCTCTCTCTGGAATTCTTCTCCTCAGATATCATGCGACTCAGTCTCTTGTCTTCTCCAGATCATTGGTCAAATGGAATATTTTGCATTAAGTGTAAAAAAAAACTTTTTTAAAGTTTTTTTTTTTTTTACCATTCCTTTTTAAAAAAATACCCCTATACCTTCCATTGCTTTATTTTTCTCTGTTGCATTTATAATCCTATATTTTATATTCTATGTATTTCTACCATCATTATCTTTCTTATTCCTGAAAGGTATTCCTAAAATAACTAGCATGTATAGCACATAGTAAGTGCTTAGTAGATACTCATGGAATGAAAGGACACATAGTAATTCTTTTATTGTTCCAAATATTTTGATTAAGGAGTTCTGTTATAGTTGAAGGTAGCACTGAAATAATGATTTCCTCGGAGCTGCCTGTGTTCTGTACCCTGCCTCGTCAAGATAGTTAAGCATCTCTTAAACACCTTTGAAGTAAACATGGATTATTTTAGCAGAAACACTGGATATTATGGAAGTCCTTCTGACATTTGAGATGGCTACCAAGTGCCTAAAGGGCAGATGTGCTAGACAGAGGGGTGATTCCTGTCTGCGAAGGATGGAGCCATATGGTATCAAATTTTATCATATTATTCAGAAGAGTGAGCAGTTGACTGAAAACCTGTGAATTGTATATCTGGAAGTTTCTATTTCATATTTTTGGATCATGACCGACCATAGGTAACTGGGATCATGGAATTAGAGAAAGTCCAGCTAGAAAGAGTGACTGTGTCAATGTAACAACTACTCCTGGAGCCCCTCCTTGCTTTCCAGGACAGCTATGCCACAGTGGTTAAGAGCACCAACAGGTTCAGGGTCAGATAGGTTATGTGACTGGGGAAAGGGGTTAGGCTTTCTGAGCTTCAATTTTCTGCACTGTAAAATGGGTAAAAACTGGTACTGGCCTCCCATCTCATCACTGTGGCAGAGCTGAGATGAAACAAATATAGAAAACAGTTATGATAGTCTGGCCTCTGAAAGCCAATTAAAGCATTATCATATTATTACTCTACCCTGTTCAGGTATTATGAAATGTTTTCAAAGGTCTTATTAGTAAAGTCTCTTACCCTCTCAAGATAGCCCTGCAGGGCCGGAGATTTAGCTCAGTGGTTCTGGCACCTGCCTCGCAAGCACAAGGTCCTGCGTTCCATCCCAGTGAACACACACAATGCTGGGCATGGTGACTCACGCCCACCAGCAATCAACCAGCAATCAGCACCACATTCCACAGTGCCAGGCGTGGTGGCTCACGCCTGTAATCCCAGCACTCGGGAGGCAGAGACAAGAGGATTGCTGAGTTGAGGCTTGCCTGGGCTACATAGTGAGCTCAGAGCCAGCCTGAACTACAAAGTGAGACCCTGTCTCAAAAAAAAAAAAAAAAAAAAAAAAAAAGGATAGCCCTGCAAAGCCAAGTAATTTCTTTAAACAGATGACAAACATGCATCTACATGCCTAAAAACCCTACCTAGTTCCTGGCCCTTCTTTAGGTCTCAGATTGGCTCCCACTTGCTCTGTCGCCCTTTTCTTGCTGTCCTCTTTACTCCATTGTGGCTTGGGTGACATGTTCTAGCACATTTAAAATAAGATGGTAATTGAAAATCACTTGTTGACCTCCTCATGAGAGTTTAAACTGCTTTAAGGAGTAGGTCAGTAGGATCTTGTCTACGATCATGGCATGCACATGGGCCTGTACATGCTGGATGCTCCATAAATAATATTTGATGATTAAACACGTGTAACATGATTGGCTTGAGGGGAGGGGTGAAATAAGTAGCCATGGAGATTCTTCTCATGGTTGGTTTAGAAATACTTAATTACCTAAAGCATAAAAATCCCCCACAGGATGTTCTCCATCAGTGTTGTACACAGAGCCTGCTTTCCTTCCCCTACACAGTCCACTTCTCTCAGGGCTACCCGTAGAGTCCTGCGAGCCCTCTCACCTCAGGACTTTGCATCATAGCTGAGCAGAGCGCTTTCATCTCACAGCAACTTGTTCATAATCAGACCACTTTCGCTTCCAGCAGACTAAAGCTCCGCACAAAGTAAAATTGTATAGGAAATTCCTTTGTAGACGACAGGATGCAGAGAGGAGATTTCGGGCCCCCTTTTGATCCTCAGTGGAGAGGTTTTCACTCTCTTCAATGCCTGGGGCAGAGATCGTGGCTGCACAGTCATCCTCTTATTTACTACCCTTCTGGTTTCTTTCACTAGTGCTCAAAATACATCCAGATTTCCTATCAGTTCTGCTCTCATAGCAGCCCCCCGATGGAAGACAAAAAAAGGATTCTCAGTGTATATTTTGCATCGCCTTATGTTAGAATCAGTTGGGAGGCCTGACAAATATACATTTCTCTGGCCCTGTTCCAGATTTACCAAATCGGAATCTCTAGGTGTAGGAACTAGACATATGTGTTCTTACAGCCCCTCCCACTGATCTGAATGTGCAGTAGGTTGGAAAAAAATCACCCAGTGACATAAGTTGCTACCTGGATGGCAGAACCAAGTTTAAAGTTAGGAATAACATGATTTCCAATTGGTACCTGATTAATAACTCCTGGGAATTGCTGAGCCAAAAGACTTCTGTCCAAAGAGACAAGACCTTATCTTGAAATGACCATTTTTATCACAACCACCACATAAATCCAAAAGAGGGAAAGATGAGACAAGTGAAGCTCCATTTTACATATTTTAGGCTAAGACCTACAGGGTGATGTCATAATAATCCTGTGCTACTTATGCTCTATGAACATCTAAAAAGGATATTGCCATTTCTTGACTTCTTTCTGTAAAATGAGGAGAAATTCACAGGTCTCTATATTGCTTTGAAACAGACCAAATGATATTTTTCATTCTTGGTGTCAGAAAAGTCACAACCACAGAAGGGAGGCTGAAAAAAATCATTTATGTTCCTCAAATAACTTAAACATCAGTCCAAAGATAGCTTGAAAATGTTACCAGCAGAGAACTCTTTGCTAGGAATTCAGTCATCTGCTTTTGCTTTAAAGTGTGTAGAATACACCTCATGTTGACAGCCAAATTGATACTCTTCTCTCGTTAGAAATCTGAATCGATAGAATGCCTCATCCTTCCCTCCACATGAATGATCTTTTCAGAGAGCAGGGAGGAAAAAAGGTCATTTCCATGAAGCAAAACAGAATAAATACCATAATCATTTCCTGTGAATAAGGTGAAATGACCTGTTAATAGACACTGAAAAAGCCCCAAACAAACAAACAAAATGCCCTGATATCAGAATGAAAATGGCTATGGGCCAGAGATTTAGCTCAGTGGTTCTGGCACTTACCTAGCAAGCACAAGGTTTCTACTTTGATCCCTTGGTAACCACATACAACAACCAATACAGGGCATGGTGACTCATGACCACCAGCAGTCAGTACCACATACCACAGTGCTGGGTGTGATGGCTCATGCCTGTAATCCCAGCACTCAGGAGGCAGAGGCAGGAGGATTGCTGAGTTCAGAGCTTGCCTGGGCTACATAATAGAAAGCTCAGGGCCAGCCTGAACTACAAAGCAAGACCCTGCCCCCCCCAAAAAAAAAGTACAAAAACGGACTTTTTTTCCACTCTGAAAATCAGACAACAAATCTTAAACTGTTTGCCATTCAGAATACACAGTTGCCGGTATGTAGATTGCTCTTAATGATGTGAATCTCTCTGAGATGAAATCATATATTCTTTGCAATGCACACACTAGCACATCAAATTAAAAAGCTGTACAGAAATAGAAATTCACTATGTCTTCCAAGAACTAGACTAAGTGACCCATGCTAAGAAGGCATCTTAACTAACTACCAGGAAAACAGTGAACATTTCAGGCCCTCCCCAAGCTCTTTGTTGATGGTCTCTGTATGGTCTGCACGGTCCGTGACTACACCCAGTTTAGTTGTTCCATGTGCTGGTGTTCCAGCACCATCCATGTGCTGAGCTGCCCCAGCCTCCACCTCCATCTCAGATTTTCTCTGAGATGCATATATAATTTTCTTTCTGGCATTTAAACCTGGGTATCTTCTAGTCACTTCATACTTAGAATGTTCAAAGTGAAGCTCGTGACTTTTCCCCTAGTTTCTTTTTCTGGTTTCCTCATGTCAGTAATCAGTGGGTCGCCCAGTTGTTCAAGGCTGACATCAGGGAGCTACCTTGGCACTTCACTCTGCCATACCCCCTAATCATCACCTTGAAATTCATCTGAAGCCTCTTCTCTTCTTCATCTGCTCCTTCTCTAATAAAGCTACACTGTCTCCCAGAATTTCTCAAAGCACATGTGCCAACAGAGCACATAGATCTTTAAACTCCTTCAGTGAAGTAAGACTTGCTATTCTAAAATAGCAGCCAGGTGCTCTATGGTGACTGAACCTGCCCTGTGCTACCCACCCTGCTTTTTCTTCCAGGACACACAGTTTGCTCTCACTTGACACAAGGCATGGGAGTTCTTCCATGTGCTTTGAATACATCCTTTCCTCTTGCTTGCTGATTACTCCCTCCACCAGCCAAGGCATCATTCTTTGTGGCTGTGGCCCACCGTCACTTCCTCTGACCACCCTTTCCTGTCCCCCATTCCTTCAGGAACTCACACACTACCCTGTCACTAAAACCTCAGAAATTGTGTTCACTTGAGCAGTACCTACCTCAGCACAGCCACTTGATAAGTAATTATTGAAAATTTGAGAGTGAGTTAATTTATTCAAGTTAATTAATGAATACACTAGAATTCCTGCTTTACCAATAAATTGATTAAACTGCACTGTCTAAAATGAGCTCATATGAATTAAGTTATGTTGGTGTGGCACAACAACACATTTTCAAGCCTCAGCAATATCAGCTGGCATCTCATGGCACAAGATATACTCTATACCCCAGGAAGTAGTGGCCATCCTTTTCTGAGTTTATAGACCCTGGGATTTTTTTTCTTTTTTTTTAGACAGGGTCTCACTTTGTAGTTCAGGCTGGCCCTAAGCTCAATAGGTAGCCCAAGCAAGCCTTGAACTCAGCAATCCTCCTGCCTCTGCCTCTGCCTCTTGAATGCCAGATTACAGGCATAAGCCACTACACCCAGTATTGTGGTATGTGGTACTGATTGCTAGTGAGCCTGGTATTATTGTAGGTGGTTATCAGGGATCAAACTCAGGACCTTGTGCTTGCTAGGCAGACACTAGTACCACTGAGCTAGATCTCTGGCACCCTGGGATTTTTGTATATATTGTTTCCTCTACTTTATGTCTCATCATTTCTGCTTTCTGAAATCCTCTGAGAAGCTTGGTAATGAAAGTCTGAATTACAGATATTGCAAAACTAATTTTTAAATGTTTCAAACTAGAGAATTTGGGAAATAGTCAACATTATATATTGCTAGTGGATTTGTAAATCATCAGCACCTGACTAAAGGGCCTGGGTCACTGTAAATTAAAACAATTTAAAATACCTGCCTAGATTAAGGTTTTCTGTTTCTGAGAATGTGTCCCAATGATAATCACAGTAACTAAATATAATTATTAGATGTTGTTAGTAGGCTGTGTTGTTTAGAGTATATTATTACCATAGATCTTATAAGATAGGATTTGTTATCCCAATTTTAAAAACCAAGAATAGATCATAAAAATTCAAGGTGACTTCCTTCATGGCAATAAACAGAGAAACCAAACTTTAAGTATTTTAACTATGAAAAATATAATCTACTGTACTATATAGTTTTTCCTGGATAAATGTGAAGTGCTGGTAGGTATTCATAACATAAAAATTGAACATTCTGGTAAATCAATTAGGACATATCTAATTCTTATAATATTAAAGATTATCATTGTATATTAAATGAAAACATCAAGTTATAATATAGTATTTCCATTATGACTTCTCTTTGGGTTAAAAAAGAAAGACAGTGATGATTTTGTTTAATGTAATCTGACCTATCCATTGCACTCTGTCTGGCATGTGATGGTTATTGGTTGACTGAATCAACTGACAAATACATATTCACAATCGAAAGTTTAGAAAAATGTACCACAAAATTTTAACAGTATTGATCTGTGGGCTATGGGATTATAAATGAAATTCATTTTCTGATGTATATTTTAGTTACATTTAAAATGTTCTGCTTGAAGAATCCTTTGTTTTAGTAGTCAGGGAAAAGATAAATTAATATTTTAAAATATTATTTAGGATGTATCTGAAATTTTTTTGTCATTGTCTACCTTTGTCTCCTCCCCACCATATATATGAATTCTACCTCTTTTGTATTCAAACACTTCATTCTTTAGCCAAAGAACTTTTGTCTCTACCTCACCTTGTTTCCTCACTGTTCATTGATTTAGCACTGCATTCTCTTATAGCATACTTTATCTCCTCAATGCTACAACTGTGTTTTGTATGTTCATTTGATACTTTGCATCAAACAAATACCCTCACATGCTGAAGGCCATTCCCCAGCCCTCAGCGATAAGTTTCTTGAAAGCTTGGACTACATTTTGCTTATTTGTATAGTTTTCCCTTTCTAGAACAGTATCCTGCATTCAGTGTGCACTCACCAGAAGTTTCTTGTTTAACTCCTAGTATCTATCTTTCATTTGACATCCTACTGATTGACTTGAATGTGAAAAAGTTCAAGCCTACTGTCTGATACACATTTAACTAAATTAGTAGAAACAATATCTTGCTGATCCATATTGGAAAAAGTCAATACTCATTGTGTTTTTCTTTAACATTTTGATAGTTTATTCTTCACAGACTTTTTTCATGCTTAAAATATTGGATTGAAGTATTTATCTTTATTTTTTGCTTCATCTGGTAAACTTTCCCACTATAACACAATAATAGCAGTTATAACAATTTGAGTATCATATAAAAATAATTAAATAAAACTTTACTCCCACCCTTACAGTCATCATGATGAATATCGAGATTATTATTCCTATTTTGCAGATAAGTAAATAAGCACTGAGGCACTAAGTAAAATGGCTAACACTGTCAGTTGAAAGTGATAGAACTGGAAAGGAAAAAGCCATTAATAAGAACAAGTGAAGTTGAATAATTTTCATTGACTTTGATGAGTATAGAAAAGCAATTTGGGAAAATTAAACCAACTGAAAAAACAAAAACAAAAACAAAAACAAAAACTGATTTCAACCATAGAAAACAAGGACTACTCACTACTTCACTCAGTAACTATTCAACTACCACTGAGGTAGTGTTAGTGCAGGTTAAATGACATCTGAGATACACTGGTCAGGGAGCTCGGATGCCAGTGGGTATCTAACAGAGTTTGAATTAAATTTCTTAAAATATATTTCTGCCTTAGTTTGCTATTTTAAGTGCATTTTTTCAGACAAAGCTAGGAATTTGTTGCCATTTTGATCTCAACTATGATCCAATTAACAGTCAGTTCACACAGGTTATCTATTTATTGTGCTCGGTAAACACTTCAACCTATCCTCAGCTTACCTGGATCTATGGTGATCATTTGAGAGCATATGGGAGAAAGTGTAGATTTCTGGAACTTATTCTAAATTATAAAGACAGAACCTCTGCTTTCCAAACAATATTTAAAGAGTAAAGGCTTTGGAATGCCAGTGACTGAGTCTGAAACCTAGCTTGCCCACTTAATAGTTAGAGGTACTTTGGTAAATCACTTAATATTTTTGGTTTGTTTAACTTCAATATCCTTATAGGTAAAGTAGGAATAAAAAACTACCTGCCTCTTATAAAGTTTTGATGAGAATTAAATTAGGATACATTAATATCATGTTATTCTTAAAAATAACTTACTAATATTCAGTATGTTTTTTTGAGACAGGGTCTCACTTTTTAGTTCAGGCTGGCCCTCAGCTCACTGTGTAGCCCAGGCAAGCCTGAAACTCAGCAATCCTCCTGCCTCTGCCTCCCAAGTGCTAGGGTTACAGGCATGAGCCATCAAGCCCAGCAAATATTCAGTAGTTTCAAAGTAACACATTTTACTAACTTGTCTGAAGCATTTAGTAGACTGCTTATCACATGGTAAGTCCTCAGTTGACAAGAGCAATTGGTAGATACTGTCCTTATAACTGTTGATGAGTTTGTCAAAAAGACAGGATTTAAGACCAGAGTTTGAGAACAATGGTAACAGATAACCTGGAATAAGTCTTCTGTCTTTGTGGTCATCAAATGTCAGATTGCTCTACCTGAGCCATCTGTGCAAGCTCATTAGCACCTTGCACCACCATGGTCCTTAAGCCTCTAACTGTGGGGCCAAAAGTCTTCACTATTTAAAAAACACAAGTGATTTTTTTGTCGTGGCCAAGATTGAAAATAGCTGATTAGCTTTAGCTGTAATATCTTAAGACCCACAAGACTAGGAGTTAAGACATCATTTTCTCTCTTCTTCCTCTTCCCTCTTTCTTTTTCTTACTATCACTGCCTAGTTTATCACTTTCACATAGAAGATAATCAAAATATTTTTCTACTAAATGGAAATAAAGTATGTTTAATAATGCCTGCTTTGTCTTCATATGGGTTCTGAGGGATCTCTTTAAAGCTCCATTCAAAACACATCTCAAAAACAAAATATGTTATATGAAAGTATAATTTTATCAATTAATTTCAGTGTGTTTTTCTTTTCCCCTGGTCCTTAAATGTTGGGCATTTGGTTTCAGGTTACCCACCTTCATATTGAGTTTATAATAATAAATTACAGAAAGATTTCAAGTAAACTATTTTCTTTAAAGTATTCAGATTAGCTGAATACTTTTACTCAATTTTTTTCCAGAAATAAAAAAATGCTATAGAATGACCCAAAGTCCATGCACTTATGTGTATTCAGGTCCACACTAAAGCTCAAACTGGTCAACTGTGCACCCCTTGTTTATCTAAATGAGCTTCAGACCAGTGTTATTTCACACTGGGAACCTATACCTGGCATCAGTGTGGGAAAACTTATTTCAGGCAACCCTTACTGCCTCCAGCTAGACCAGCTCCAGTTTGATTTAAAACACCCAGAAGGACTATTCTAGCTCCTTCTGATGGCCAATCATTCTGCTGTTTTGAAATGCAGATTTCCTAAGGGAGTATCAAGGAGGTCTCCAGACCCAGGCTTACAAGGGAATGAAGAAAAGATTAAAAACAAGTTCTTCAGGAGGAGAAGAACTCACACAGTATCATGGGTAAAGGAGCCAGAAATGAGAAAATCATTTGAGAAGCAGAAAGGCAATTATATGTCTGCATCCTGAGTCAATGTTCACTTAATTCACAAGACTAGACTTGAATTCTTCAGGTCACCTCCTTGCTCCACGGGTAACCAGTAACCTTCAAGCCAGGCTGGCAGAAGAGCTCACAGTCTGATCATCTGGATATATTTGGCCTCAGAGTTCTCCAGAACCATCCTCAAACAAGACTTGTTTCCTTCCGCCTCTATCTCTGCAAATTCTCTCAGTGTCACTCAAAGTCCATTTCAGCAGTGCCTCATCAGTGGGAATAAAGTAAACTTTACCAGAAAAAGGAAGGGGTCAAAAAAAGAAGATCAAATCAACTCTTAGCTCAGAATGGGTTGTGTGGGGACTGAGACTGAAAAAGCAAAGATGAAAGTTTTCAAATATGACCCAGTACAGACCCCCAAGGAGAGAGGACAAAAATCCTGGTCTCCTACCTTCTGTGGTTCCAATCTCGATAGTGCCTTTCACTTGGCTGAAGCACCACAGTGTGTCCTGGGTGAGCGTTCCAATTCCTGGAAGTGATACAAGGAGACACTTCAGTTTAGGTGTGAGCACCCCGTTGTTCTTAAAAGGCAACAAGAGAAGAAATGCATAGTTTGGCTGTGTATTTCTGGAGGGAGACTTGCATACCAGGTATCATCTTGGAGCAGAAACCCTATGAGTGCTGGTAGGATGGTCAGTCTGCAAGCACCACGTCCTGTGGGAATCGCTGTTCTGCCTCTTCCCGCTGCCCCTGCCAGGACTGGTTTGAACTGGAGCAATTGGAGTTTGTCCCTCCTCAGGCTCTGGCAGCATCCTCAAGCAGTTGTGAAGGGCCCGCAGTGCACACTGTGTGACTGGCCCTTTTCATGGGAATACTAATGCTGCCAATTGTTTCTCTCTGGTGGTGGTGGGGAAGAGAAAGAGGCAGTTCCTTAGGCAGATGAGAGGAAAGAAAAGCAAGATTTACAACAACAACAACAACAGCAAAAACGAGTTACAGTTTGCACGATTGAACAGCCAGGAAGGGGTCAGATGCCCAGAGAACTTCCATCCCTTGTTCACTTCTTGACCACTTGCCAAAGTCAGAGCTGACTGAAGAGAAGGAGAAAATTTAAAAAGAAGAAGAAGAAGAAAAAGAAAAGATGGGGTGAGGGAGGAGGGCAGCTGACACGAACTTGGGTAGTCCATTTCTGACAAAGGAGGCCTGTATTTTCATGGAAATTTGTTTCAAATTTGAACTGGTCCTTTGGCAGGGACACCTTTTCTGGCTTATGGTGATTTCTGGCTTTTATAACATATGAACTCAGTACTAACAAATACACCAATATACATATACATTCAAATGCACCTACTAATTTACAGATTCAAGTCAAATGGATCTCTTTCAGAATACTTCTCGGTAGCAGTGGAGACAATTTTTTCTCGATACCATGACCATTGTCTGGGTTTGGGGAATAGTGCATGTCAAATACTGCAAGAAGATATGAACTTTAGAATGATTAATGCAATAGGAGGAAAAAATCCCTTGAAATATCAAAACCAAATTGACTGTTTTCCAAACACAGAGACGATTGAGTGTTGGTTCTTAATGTCAGCACAGGTTCTTGTTGAATTTCTTGATGGAAACCTTCCATTACTCAACTATACCAGCAAGTATTCCCCACTGTCTGCAAAGTCTAGCTGATAGAAGCAGCATTGTCTTGTCCCTAAGACCATATACTTTGCAGTTAAATAGGGTCAGCTTAGTTCTGACCTGGGACAAGTTTTTAACAAGGATACAGCTTGTTTCCTTACATTTGGATGGTAGCAGTAATAGTACTCAACTCTTGGGGCTGTGATTATTAAATATGATTAACATGATCAACAGTTTAATAACAAAGAGGATTATTTTTAGAAAAATTCTAAAATTTTCAATAGTAAGAGAGAAGAATGTGGGAGGAGACATTTTCAGTCAGATGCTATGAGCCAGTGTGCTAAGTATTTTACACCAAGGATCTCATTCTCACTCAGCTCTGTGAGGAGTATATTTCTTGCAGCCCTATTTTATAAGTAAAGAAATTAAGACTCAGGAAATTTTGGTAACTCTTGTAAGGTTCTGTGTAGGACACAGCAGATTGGGGATTTCAACCCAGGCTGTCTAAAGCAGAAGTCAGCTGCTTGTTTAACTATTATGGGCCTCAGGCTGAGATGCTCACCACTTACTCCTTGGAAAGCTGAGCTTGACTATAGCTTTAGATGTCAATTAGTATAGTGTTGATGCTGCCTGTAAGATTACATAGGACTAGGGCCGGAGATTTAGCTCACTGGTTCTGGCGCCTGCCTCCCAAGCGCAAGGTCCCTGGTTTGATCCCCAGTAACCACATACAACACTGGGCTTATACCCACCAGCAATCAATACCACATACCACAGTGCTGGCGTGGTGGCTCATACCTATAATCCCAGCACTCGGGAGGCAGAGACAGGAGGATTGCTGAGTTCCAGGCTTGCCTGGGCTACATTGTGAGCTCAGGGCCAGCCTGAACTACAAAGTGAGACCCTGTCTCAAAATACTAAAAAAAAAAACCAAAAAAACATCTGGGAATGTTCTATCCTTTAGGGAACATTAGCTATAGGTGAGATCCCCTCCAATCCCACTTTTTTCCTACCTGGGTTCCTGTACCATGGGTTATGACACTATGCCAATGATCATAAAACATGTACTTTAAAGCAAGCAGATATATTCAACTCTGAAACACACAGATATCCTTATTACTTTGTGGAATTTATCCTTAGAAGGATCCCTGCTTATATATGAAATCAACTTATATACTTATATAAAAACAAATCATAGAGAGTTATGGACCTGCTGAGAGTCACAGAGCAGCCAGTTCATCAGTCAATGACAGCTTCTGTTGATTACCTATGGCTGTGGGTGGTTGGATGTCTGTGATTTGGTCTTTAGCATTAGTCATCTAGTGTTAGTGGTCCTGGAAGCCAATATATTATCTTATCTTGTATAAGGTTGGCTTTGATTGGTCCAATTTTATTTTTTTGAGACAGGGTCTCGCACTGTAGTTCAGGATGGCCCTGAGCTCACTATGTAGCCCAGGTAAGCCTCAAACTCAGCAATCCTCCTGCCTCTGCCTCCTGAGTGCTGGGGTTATAGCCATGAGCCACCACCCCCCAGCACTGGTCCAATTTTTGTCTGTCCAGAAGATCACTGTCAAATGATGGTGCTATTGATGCAAAGACAGTCTGAACAGTGCCATCTCTATCCTAGAAGTATTAAACAGTCCCTGAATACATAAATGCCTGGCTGTGTAAGGATGCACTAAGAAAGCTGGGCAGATGGGAGATGCTTAATGACTTCAAATTTACTAGAGGCTGTAGCTGTGGCTGGGCCAGGTCTGAGAGGTACAGGAAGACCAGGAGTTTGCAGGCTGCATGTGCTGAGAAGGACCTGCCCCACTCCAGCTGCAGGTTGCCTTAGAGGACTTCAGCTCAGTGTTGTCAGACAAGCGAGGGTTTTTTGTTGTGTTTTTTCAGAGGAAGCCAGGATTCTGGATTTCAATATAAGTAATCCAGATGTTCATGTAACTCCACATTGCTAAATGCCGTCAGTCAACTGAGGTCAGAGCACTCCAGCCCAGTGGGCCAACCAGTATGAGCCAACACATCTTCCCTGCAGGCTCATTATGTTCTTTGCCACCACTTTGCACATCTCTGTTATCCGGCAAGGCCAGTTACCGTACCATCTCCATCCTCTGATGACCTCGGGAGGGTGAGTGGGGATGCAGAATCACAATTCCCAGACTCCGTGTCAGTTGAGAAGCTTCTCCCATTTATTATGGATGTTAGAGGCATTTATATAGGGCGGCTTGGGATGTGACTGGATGAGAGGGTGGGAGCAGTGCTCACGATGGAGTGTGATTAGGTGCAAGGGCAGAAGTAACATTTAGCAATGTATGATTGGTCTGAGCCATCTGCATCACCTCATCACTTTCTTAAAGCGTCACTGTATCTATTCATCTGCCAGGAGAGAGAGAGAGAGAGAGAGAGAGAGACCTGGAGAAAGGTTTGGCCACAACCCCTCCCTTTTGTTTTTTAAAAAGACCTCAGGGTGACTGTGCCTGTCTTAGGTTGTTCCCCCTAGAGGAATCTTACCCACAACTGGCTAACCAGTCCCATCAAGGTCTCTGCTGGGCTGTGTGGCTGCGCCTGGCTTAGGTTGTTTCTCTCTGGAGAAATCTTACCTGTCACTGACTGACCAGCCTTCTGGCCCAATTTAGGGGAGGAGGATGTGAGTGACCAGTGGGAGCTTAGTACAGATTGGGCTATCTTGGATCAACTAGATGCAAACCGCCAGACGTGATGCAGGAGCTTTTACTGGGAGTATACCCATTTTGGCACCTATGTCAAAAGGGTGTCTTATAGGTGGGCCCTGCTCAACTAAATCCATCTTTGGTTTTTGCCCTGTCCATGTATATCCCCTATGGCTTAGGAGATGTAGACATATTGTATTTTGCTTAATCACACTTCTACCTGGCTATCATCTCTCTCCTGGTGGTGTTGTATCACTTTGGCTAACATATTCTTGTGAGTTTGAGTGTACCTCTGATGAGCCTTTCTTGCAATGTTTTATACGGCACAAGTCAGGAGTGTTACAATGACAGTAAGAATATAAAGGGATCCCCAAATTAGACCCTTGACCTACTCACTCTATTGTGACCAACTGCATTGAAGTCCCGACCAGATAGTGTCCCAAACATGCTCAAATGCCAGGGAGGCAAGGTTGTTGGTGGCATTTATGTTAATAATAGTTCTGGTGAGATCCTTTAAATGGGCATCATAGGCAGTGTCCCAGGTGTGCCACATATAATCAGAGAGGTTGATGAGGTTGGCACAGTTTAAGCACTGGTAAGGCATAACACACATGCCAGGATAACTGACATGGCATCGGTCATAGGATTTGGTCTCCATGAGCTTAAGTTCTTCACTCATGCAGTCTACCTGGGTCTGGAGGGTTAGCACCACCATTCGGAGGTCTTCAAACATTGTGGCTGCTTGGCCCAGGGCTTGGGATGTATTCACAGTGAGGTGAGTGACAGTGGAGGCAGTGGCAATTTGGTTATGGAGGGTGACAGAGGCAGTAGCTGCCGCAGTAACTGCCACAACTAGTGAGACAATTATCACTATGATAGCAGATGTCCCCAAATCTCTTTGGTGGTGAACGTGTAGGAGGTCTGTTCTAGAACAAAGTGCAATGTTAAAGAGGGGATCAGAGCCTCACCAAGGGTCAGTGAGATTTATGGGAATCCATACTGAGGGAGGAAACCTGCAAAAGTAGAGGAGCCAGGGGTAGGAATGGTCAAATCATTTTGGTAAGATGCAGAACATCAGGGCAACAGTTGAATTCTTGGCTAGAGATTGATTTGTGTATGATCAGCTGGTATCAGATGTTGGAGTATGAGCAGAAGAGTCATCAGGATCATTTTTGGTGGCTGTTTGCTTGAGTGATATCATTGTTGGCTGTGAACAGTAAGGCTTGATGTTTTTTGATGGGATCCAGACAGGTTGAGGTGAGTCCTATGGAAAAACACAGGCATATCCCCTCCCCATGGTTGAAAGTGGGGCTGGAACATGGGTAAGGTTGGTGCAGGGATCACACCATAAGATGAGGGGAGCCGGTAGCTCTGTACTGAATGGCTGCAAATGTCGCTGTGAAGGGGAAAGACCTTGATCATCAAAGGAAAGGATGTTGATGGTGAAAAGTGTAATTACAAGTTTATCTGGTGGGGAAGAGCCTGCAATAGAGGTGGCCTATTTTTTTAAGGGTGTTTTTAAGTGTTTTGTTCACCCTTTCTACAACTACCTGTCCTTGCAGATTGTAGGGAATGCCTGTGGAATGCTGAATGTGACAGTCAGTTAGGAAGGAAAGGAAAGCTTTAAAGATGTAAGCCAGGCCATTATCAGTCTTGAGTTTATAGGGAACACCCATAATGGCAAAACAATGGAGAAGTCATTGGGGAAATCTTGGGGAGAAGTGGCAGAAGGCTGAGCCTGTGTGGGAACCAAAGGGTAAAGTGATGGCGTATTGCCCTGTGACTTGTGATCCCAAAATGGCAGTATTGGTGTGGGAGCCTGAGGAAAAGATGGTGGCATACCAGAGCAGTGTGTGTGTGTGTGTGTGTGTGGGAGGGGTGATCACGGTGCAGAGGATCCCAGCAACAAAAAGAGCAGTGAGCAGACCAAGTAAGTTATGAATGGAGAGGTTATGGAAGGCAAGGCAGAATAGAATATAAGGGGAAGGTATGAAAAGCTGGGGGAAGCAGTCACCTGATAGGCAGCTGTGGAGCCTGATGGGCGCAGGGTGGCCACATCCTGTTAGGAAGGGCTGGGGCCTGGTAGGCAAAGTTTGAGGGGAAGGCAAGCTGTTTCCTGATGGGCAATACTAGGGCCATGTAGGCTAAGACTGAGGGGAAGGCAAGCTGTTGCTAGGGCAATGCTAGGGCCTGATAGGTGAGGGTTGACCACCACCTGATAGGTGAGGTCTGGGGAAGGGTGAGGCATTGCCTGATGGGCAACCCTAGGGCCTTGTAGGCTAAGTTTGAGGGGTGAGCTGTTGCCTGATGGGCAATGATAGGGCCTGATAGACGAGGGTTCACCACCACCTGATAGGTGAAGTTGGAACCTGATAGGTGAAAATTGGCTCACCCGTTGATGTGGACTACCCAGGCTGGGGATGCCAGTTATTATCTTTGTCAGTCATTGTTGTTCCATGGGATCATGCTGAGAAGGGGGAGGATTACCTGCAGCAGTGTGCCCCATGTTTGGGTCCCAGTTGTCATCTGGCTGGGCTGGTTACCATACCATTTCCATCATCTGACATCCTCAGAAGGGTGAGAGGGGACACAGAATCACAATTCCCAGACTCCCTGTCAGTTGAGAAGCTTCTCCCATTTATTATGGAAATTAGAGACACTTATATAGGGTGGCTTGGGATGTGACTGGATGAAAGGGCAGGAGCAGTACTCACAGCAGGGTGTGATTAAGTGCAAAAGTGGAAGTAGCATTTAGCAATGTATGATTGGTCTGTTGCCTGAATCATCTGCATCACCGTTTCTTTTTTGTTTTGTTTTGTTTTTATTTTTGTTTTTGTTTTTGAGACAGGGTCTATAGTTCAGGCTGGCCCTGAGCGCAGTATGTAGCCCAGGCAAGCCTCAAACTCAGCAATCCTCCTGTCTCTGCCTCCCGAGGGCTGGGATTACAGGTGTGAGCCACCATGCCCAGCATTGTGGGGTGTGATACTGATTACTGGTGGGCGTGAGTCACCATGCCCAATACCATATCATTGTATGTGGTTACCAGGATCAAACCAGGGATCTTGTGCTTGCTAGGCAGGCGGCAGAACCATTGAGCTAAATCTCAGGCCCTGCATCACCTTCTTAAAGAGTCACTGTATCTATTTGTCTGCCAGGAGAGAGGGAGAGAGAGAGAGGGAGAGGGAGAGGGGGAGGGGGAGAGAGGGAGTGAGAGATAGAGAGGGAGAGAGGGAGTGAGAGATAGAGAAAGAAAGAAGAAGAAGGAGAAGAAGAAGAGGAAGAGGAAGAGGAAGAAGAAAGAAGAAGAAGAAAGAAGAAGAAGAAGAAGAAGAA
>PVIC010034945.1:0-19318 GCA_004025085.1 Thryonomys swinderianus | reverse complement strand
TTTCTCAGAAAACTAGGACTAGGGGTCCCATTTGTCCCTGCTATCCCCCTGCTAGGTATATATCCAAAAGAATTTTAAAAATCACATTGGAAAGACAGATGTACACCCTTGTTCATAGCAGCTCAGTTCGTGATAGCTCAACCTTGGAAACAACCCAAATGCCCATCAACTGGAGACTGGATAAAGAAGATGTGGGTTTAAAAAAAAAATAAAATAGAGTATTATTCTGCCATAAAGAATGGTAAGATCGATTCATTTATGTGCAAATGGATATACCTGGAGGACACACTAATAAGTGAAATAAATAGGTCACAGATAGGCAAATACTAGATCTTCTCTTTGATATGAGCACCTATAGATGCAAATGAGCTCTAGAAAGTATGACAGTTTTCGTAGAATGGGAAATTTCCAAAGGAAATTTGGTGTGGGGATATAATGAGGGGGAAGGAATAAATATGATTCTGAAAGAAAGTAAAAGAGCATGTATATAGGGGGTGGGGAGGTATGGATGGGTAGGGATATGGGTAAAAATGAGAATTGACTTGTGTCATATATTGGTACAGATTCCCCATTGTTATGTGTGATTGTGAGATGTATAGACATTGTACCAATAAAGGATTCAATTTAAAAAAAATCCTGCTGGATCTTGGACCAGAAAAACTGAAGATAGCATTTTTGGATTGGTCCCAAACTTGCCTTAAGCACTCAAGGACCTCACATTATTGGATCAGTGAAATGAGATAAGGGTGCTCCAAGGCTTGTCACTTGTTTCCAGTGCTTTCTCTCTACTTTGCTAAAGATCTCATTTCCTATTTAAGATCCTCCTGCTGTGTTTTGCTCCAAAAGCCTCAGTCGGGCTCATCTTCAATGGATATCTCTTCTAAAATCATGGTAGAACTTGTTTTCCAGATAGGTTTTATTTTGAGGAAAGCAGGGTGTTACCCATCTGGATTTGAAGTTGTTGATCAGGCTCGCTCTTTTGATAACCCTCACTTCAGTCTGCTCAGTTCAGCCAGTGCTTCCTGACCACCCACAAGACTCACCAGTAAGCCAGGTTCTTCTGTTCTTCTCTGGGGCAGGCTGTGGGGGTGGACAGAAGAATTGAGAACCTGTTAGATTGGTCACTATGAATCCTTCTTTAACATCATAGTGATGGGGGAGTGATACTGTTAAAGGTGTGGGTTAAACATGGTGCTTCCCTGGGGAAGTTTGCTTTTAGATCCCACACCTCCAAGCTGGTGATTTTGATCCTATGAGAGCAGCTTGACAACCCTGGTTATACTGAACTAAGAGCCATGCAAAATAATTCACTTGTGCAGACATGCAAATTATGTCCTATCTGATAGAGGGCTGATGATATCCCTGCCCTTTCCCAACCACTTTTGCCTGCATTTGCATAGACATCCATGTCAGTATTCCTGACTTATAAACAGGGATATCTTGGATTCTTCTTTGAGCTAATTCCTTTATTATGGACAAATTACAGTCTTTAATACATCTGCATTTTATACCTGTATGAGAGTTATGATTTTAAATTTTAATAAACTCTACCACGGTAGGGGGCAAGAATGCATTATGGTAACTGATTCCATACTAAGCTCTAGTTAATTAATCTTCATCGTGGGTAACTGGAAAAAGACAAGGGCCAGGTAAGCAGAGATTATCTGTTGTCAGCTATGTTCATGTGTGAAAGAGTAAACGTCTATGCTGTCATTTTGAAAGCAGTTCCTATAGCTTGGACTAAGTGATATCTGCCAAAACATAGATTTACAGTTTATTGAAATTAATATGCTTATGAAAAACAGCTGGCTTTCACTGTGCTTCATCAGTGGTCAGTGCGTGATTACTGGTCTGTTCTCCGCTAGGGGCTCTTTAACACAAAAGAGGAGCCATGTAGTCTTGTTCACTAATTTTGCCTCTAGTAGCCACCCTGCTCTCTGGCACCCAGCATGGCTTCTCAGGTGTCTTGTCAGATGACTGAACAAAAAGGCAGCCAGGGTGTACCCACATCCTGCCACATTTGTGGGCATCATGATATGATTTTGCCAGCTTCCGGGTATGATGGAGATTACAAAGGCAGGATTTTGTTAACCAAGTTTGTAAGAGGATGATTCCTAGACCAGAGTCTTTAGTGGTTTATTAATGAAGGAGAGTAATCAAACTACACCTTGGACCTCGATACTGGCCTTGGTCCCTTCAGAGACCTCCGTGGGGGGATGGGCTGGTGATAATGAGAAGATTGCTTGATGACATTGGTGAGCACTCTCGCCTTTGTCCCAGAGGTTGTCACCCGGGTCTGTCCCTCTGCAGGGCTTTCTGCTGGTGGTCAGGATGTAGAAAAATGTATAAGCAAAACCATCTCGTTCTTTCTGAGTTCAGAAAATATTCCTTGCTTGCTAATGCATTCATTCATCAGAGAAAGTAAAATTGATTAGGCTTTAAGCTTTACATTTAGATTCACAATTCAGTTTTGTCCCCATTATTGTCTTCATAAATAGAACATGCATGCACTCAAAGTCCCCAGTTCCTTCTACGCAGATTGTTCTTTGGGATGTTTGGCTTGGCCAGGGGGACTGATTGTGCAACTGCCTGATTGCAGGTCATACTAGGAAGGTGACATTAATTCTCTCTTTTGGAGGTCTTGTGAATGTTCGCTAGGCACTGATGACATTATTCTGTAGGGATCAAATAACATCTTTCCTTTGAGAGATACATTTTTGCTTTATCATTGTCTTAATTTTTTATTATTTTGTGAGAGACGATGTAATTGCCAGGTGCCTTGCTTTTCTATGAATTCTTGCCAGGTGGTCTTGTGAAGTGATCCCCTTTCAATTGAGGAATGACAAAGATAGCATTTTTAAAAGCACAGTGTCCACACGGGTAACAGTGCAGCAGAAGAGCCTGTATTTGTGTATCTTTTCCTCCCAATCTTATTCAAGGTTTTCCCTGTGACATTCTGTGGTAGTGAAAATGTGCCTGAAGGCTTCGTTGCCAGTGCCAAACAAATAAATACTGTAATTAAATAATAAAAGCAGCCTGAATCCTTAATGTAATACTTACAAGGAATGGAGAAAAAGAAAGTTGTACCATCTCATGGTTGACAGTGAGAGGCCAGACAGTGGATGGCTTTGTGTGTCACAGGAAGGAGTGGGGGGTGTACCCCAAGACTTTGGGGGCCTATAGATGCTTTGGAGCAGAATTCTGAAACAGTCCAGT
Organism: Thryonomys swinderianus; assembly: GCA_004025085.1. Lineage (NCBI taxonomy): Eukaryota > Metazoa > Chordata > Mammalia > Rodentia > Thryonomyidae > Thryonomys > Thryonomys swinderianus. Next base: position 16,102 of record PVIC010034945.1, on the reverse strand, counting down.
GTGCACATGAAACAGGCCCCCTTGGGGCAGTGACGATAGAGAACAAGGCTTAAGTTTGATTACAGGGTGAGGCAATAGATTGAAGAGAATGGCAGAGTGAGTTATTCTTGTTTGGGGAGGTTTGTGTTTGTTTTGTTTTGTTTGTTGTTTTTTCAGATGGGAGAGAACTGAGTACGTGAAGACTGCAGTGGTAGGGAGAAAGTATTTCGTTAAAAGAGATCTGAAGGAAGGGACCCAATCTCAGAGGAGCCAGGGAGGAAAGGACAGTAGGTGGAAGCGAGACACTTCTCCGTGATGAAGGGTCAGGGCAACCGGCAGTTACAGATGGCTTCGTGTCCAGCCGCACTGCATTGCTGGGAAATTGGAAGCTTGATTAAATGAGCGGTTAGGAGGGCAGAGAAAGGCAAAGTCGGCAAGAGAACTGGGAATGCCTGGTGTAGTCATCGAGGGAGCTAGGATTGGTAATAGAACTGTCTGGAATTCAAAAAGTATAGCAAACTGGACCCCATGGGTTGTTAAGTCAGCCTGCCTGAGGACCCGGGTGATTTTTCTGCTCTACCAAACCAGAGACAGCTCTAGGACTAGGAGAACCACCATTCATCCCTTTTACCACGTGTCCCTAGAGGGGATCTTCACTGTAGGGTTTGACAGTTCATATATGAGTGGATTCTTTTCATATCCTCTGCTAATTTTGGTAAGAAGTGTTCAAAAAGTGCTTTCACCAGAAAATTGGGATGAAATTAAAAGTGTAAGGAAGTCTTAGATTTGTTAGAAATGGAATTCTTCCTTTGAGCTTGTGGAGAGTGACTCCAGGTGTTTGGTCATCGAGAGTGTATCTAGCAGGACACTTGAATCCTGTTCTATTTCTCATTCTACACCCAGCTCCTCAGCCTGCCAACCTGAGCAAGTTTCAGGAGGGCTTCTCTTCAGTCACATCTTGGCTTCTTCCTGAAACTGAGCTCTGAGCTGTCCGCCAGGATGTGTTGCAGCTCTGTGACCAACCTCCTGAAATCTCTAGTTCTCCCTGCTATCCAGCCCTGTGGATGGCCCACTCTAACTTGATCCTCACTATCCTTACTTGGGCTACAAGTCTGTCTACTTCTTGTCTTATTGAGATGTCTTTGTGATTCTGATTCTGAGTCCCTCCTTTCATCTGAATCAATTTCTCTCTGTCTTGTGACTCGTAGGAGAGATGTCTCTGAATCAGAAGTTAAAGCAGACTCACCCTGGTGTCTCCCCTGCAGTGTGAACCAACTTCTCCAACAGGATCTTTATACAAGCCCTGTTTTTGTCGACCCAGAACTGAATTTTCTATTTCTGGAAGAAGGTGGAATAATTTTAGATGAAAAAGAGGAAAACTCTAAAGGTTTTGAATGAAAGGAGACAGGAGAGGCACGGGAAGCAGAGCAGACTGAAAGAGCTTCCCTGTTGCTTTCATTTTTGAGTGACTCCCAATAGGTGTGAGACATTTCTGATCCCAGTGGTAATAGCAGTGACTAGCTCAAGAAAAGAATTACAATGATGATGTAAGAGAGTAAGAACACCACATTTATTGACTGATTTCTGTGTATCAAATGTTTTATTCACATCCTATTAATCTCTTTAGTTACTTTATATGAGGGAATAAAGGAAAGAAACTCTGTCCAAAGGCTACGGTCAGAGCAGAGCCTAGATTCGAGGCTGCCTTCCCTCTACCCCAAATCTGAAATTCTGAGTACCCCATTTTCTCTCCTGCCTACATTCTGTCACTTCCACTTTTACCCCAGATATAGCCCTCATTTTCTTTCCATTCGCTCTCCGGTGATTTTTAGTTGGGCAAACCGATTCTGAGTTTTTATTAAGGAAGATACTCTCCAATTTAAGGAAAGGTATATAAGACACAGTTCTGCTGAACTGGGATGTCACAGTTTCATAATTCAAAGCATCAGGAGCTGGGTACTTCTCTTCATTACAGGGCTGCCTGAAGAAAATGCATGGCAAATTGGAAATAAACAGATCCTTGGAAAGTATGATCATGCATTCAGAAAGCACACAAGGCTAGCATATAGACAGAAGGAGTAGGAAGTGGCAGGGAAAGAAATCATATCAGGATTAAGAGGGATTTTCTGAGCCCAGAGGTACTCTGAGCCTAGTAGTTTTAGAAAGCATTTCTGGGAAATATTGGAGAATTAATTATGAATCTGTCTTTCCTTTTGCAACTCTCTTCCTCCTGTAGCCAGTGTTTTATGAAGTACTGTCTGTCTTCTATCTGGGATAGATTTCCAGTCTTCCTACCTTCTTCTCAGTGGGCATAGGTAAGGTACTGTCTTATGGACATTATTTGGATGTTGTGTCTTGTCACATCACTTGTACTCAGATCTCCTCTCTGGAAACTCAGGAAGGTGGTTCACAGCTCTTTTCCCTTTCTCAGTCAGGTGGGTTTGTGTGTAACTGATTTAGGCCGGTGATTGTATGTCTAGGCTAAAGCCTGCACATAATGGCTCAGGTTTTCGGTTCTTTGTGCTCTTCTCCAGCAATTGTGGATACCAGTTGCTGCAATGAAAATATGACCCTGCATTAGTCAGAGTTCTTCAGAGAAAAGGAGGCAACAGATCATGTATATATAGGGACACAGAAAGACTTACGGTGGTGGACTGGCTCATGGGATTGAGATGCCCCATAACCTGCCATTTGTAAGATAGAAACCCAGGAAAGCTGTTGGTATGAGCCAGCCCAAGTGCAAGGCCATGGGTGGGGATTCTAGTCTCACTCCACAATGAACTGAATCTAGAACAGGAACACTGATGTCCCAGGGCAGGAACAGAAGGCTCATTCACCCTTGCTCTAGAAAAGAGACTGAATTCATCTTTGCCTCTCTTTGTTCTTGTCTGCTGTGGCCCTTGATCAGTCACATGATACCCAATTACACTGGGGAGCCTGGATCTTCTTTACCCAGTCTCTGAACTCGGATGCTGATTACTTCCAGAAACCCTTTCACAGGCACATCAGGAAATCATATCTTGCAAGTATGTAGAAGCCCAGTCAAACTGATATAAAGTTCCCTGTCTCAGTCCCCGAGCTCTGCAGGGTAAAGCTGCCCTCCAAGGCCACCTGTTCAAACAGTAAGCATCATACTACAAACTGGCAAGTTGGAGTTGTTTAGTGCCACATCCAGAAAACTACTCTTTTATCCCACAGAGAAAAACAAGTTGCCGTTCTCTTTCCTGAATCGCTGCATGCATTTCTTAACCTTTCTGGTTGCTTTCAAGCCTCATGACCCCCGGTTCTCTGCAGAGTGGTATTAGAGAACTAGTTTAAACGTATGTCACACTGCCACTCCCCTGTCCACAAACCAGTTGCTTCCCCTTGTTTATAGGGTCATTTCTAACGTCTTTAATGTGACCGTCTAGGCCTGAATGCTTTGGCCCCAGACAAGCCACTGTTCTTCATGCACTGGTCTCCATACCATCCTGCGGTTCGTCCAACAGTCCGGCTGCCTTATCCTTTGTACACGCTTCCTCCTCACTCTGGACCATTCCACTCCAACATCACTGACTTCCCGAAGTTCTCCTAGGTTGCTTAGCTCATCCTTGGAGTTTCCCCCGAAATGACATCCGCCGTGTCGTCTTGTGTTTGTGTGCTCGGTTCTTTGGTAAATGTCTTGCTCTCTAACTACCTGGCAGGCTCTGCTAGGGAAAGTGACTGCGTCTGTCTGTCTCCCTGCCCTACACATCTTGTATCTCACTTAATTCCCAACAGATTCCTTTGGTATATGTGCTGCCAAAGCGAACACAGCAACAGATTCCTTCAGGATGACTAAGCAAATGCACTAACCATAAGACAGTTGTGCACATAGTTTTAAAGTTTAAGGAAAGTGATAGTATTTTTTAGTGCTTTCTATGTCAGAAGCATGGTACCAGATAATGTAATACGTTTTGTACCACACACACACACACACACACATATATGGGCATCATGACAGAAATACTCAGAGGTGGTAACTATTATAGAAACAAACTAAAATGCCTTTGCTTGGCTTGGTGTTGCATGCTTATAATCCCAGCACTTGGGGGTTTGAGGCAGGAGCATCAACCAGTTGGAAGCCAGCCTGGGCTACATAGTGAGCTCAAGGGCAGCTTGACCTGTATAGTGAAACCCCATTTCAAAAAAAAAAAGTGCCTGTGTCCACAAGACTGGTTATGTCCATGGCTCTATAACCTATCTCTTTAACCTGCTTTTTGCTTTGGTATTATTAAGCTGTCAGTTTTCTAAGTTCATAAAGCAACATCATAGCCTCTTAATATCATAGCTATTATAATAATGACCAGCTTTCTCTGTGTTCCTTGTAGAAAGAACTATTAATCTCCCAAGTCTGCATGCTTCCTGATAGAGGTATCTTTAAAAAATAAAGGCTAGTTACATGCATAATGGTTAGAACTGTTCAGTGATTTGATCTGCTCATTTTAAATACCAACCTCCAAATATGAAAGTGTGGAAATATAATGCATCTGACATAGATTTCTTTTCAATTTTCCTTTGTTGTGTGAACTTATTTTTTTTTAATTTAGAACCATCAGAGGTGAAAATATCAATTTCCTTTTCTAAGGAAAAATCCAGTACTGAAATGAAAACCAGACTTCATTTGGACACACCTTATCAATTAAATCTGGTGTTGCTTAACAGTATCTTACAGGCTTTCATTTCACATCAGTCTTTTTTATCTCTTTCATGAAACAGCACATATCTGAATGAGAATTCACTCCAACTGGCAGAGAAATGCAAAAATCTACAGCATGGTGTTAAGTCTTTATCCAACAAAACAAAAGGGTAAGTCCTACTCTTCACATTTAATTTAATTTAAAAATAACTAGTTTTTATTCAGAGTTCTCCATAGCGTCTTTGCAGTCATTTGAGACGTGAGGCTGTGTTCTCTCTCTGGTGTGCTGTGGGATTTCAAGGTGCTCCTGTCGATGATGTGCCACACCCTGGCAAGAAGACTCTGCTTATGTGTCCCTAACCCACGTTTACTAAAAAGAGAGTAGTTTTGCTGACGATGCTTTTAAAGATGTTCAGTCCTTTTGAGACTCCAATATGCACGCTGGACCTTCTCCTGGGAAAGTACGTCCTAGTACAAAGTTTTGGTTATCATTTCAGTTTAAGGATTGACCCCCCCATTCCAAACTATGGGTCTTCCCCCAACTGCCCCACTTCTGCTTAGGATCCTGTGTTTTAGAATCCATCACACCCTCTGCCCCAGACTGGGTGAGAAGAACCCCAGAAGTTCTATGCTTCACATGTAGCCTGAGCTCCCCAAATGAGCAGAGCTACTGAAATTTCCCTAAAGGCCAGAGCAGAGGGGTACTGGCGAAGGATGTGTGTGGGATAGGCCATTTGCTCGGGGCTGTAACCTCCCTGCAAGGAGGTTATCTGAGTTTCATTTTGCTGTGTGCTTGGCTGACAAAATTAGAAGATTATTCCAGTGAGAGGTACATTCCGCATGTCAGGCCTGTGAAAAGACCCAATGCTGGTCTTCTGTATTTTTCTCCATACTTTTACTTTTTTCTACTATATTTTTCTCTTCCTAATAATCAGTATTTCCTCCATCTGTCTGTCCTTTCTCCTCTATCTTTTTCTTTTTCTTTCTCTCTCCGTCTCTGCCTCTCTCTCTCTCTCTCTCTCTCACACACACACACACACACACACACACACACACCCATCTCTCTTCGTCTTTTAATTTTTTTTTTTTTTTTTTGAAACAGGGTCTCGCTTTGTAGTTCAGGCTGGCTCTGAGCTCACTATGTAGCCCAGGCAAGCCTCAAACTCAGCAATCCTCCTGTCTCTGCCTCCCCAGTGCTGGGATTATAGGCGTGAGTCACCACGCCTGGCACTGTGGTATGTGGTATGTGGTATTGATTGCCGGTGGGCGTGAGTCTCCACGCCCAGCATTGTATGTGGTCACCGGGGGTTGAACTCAGGACCCTGCACTTGCGAGGCAGGCTCCGGAACCACTGAGCTAACCCTCCGGCCGATCTCTTTTAATTTTAAAAATAGGGCTTGTGGGAGGAAGGCATCACAGCAGCTTCCTGTGACCTATCCACTGCCCTCCCTTTGGTTGTGGCAAGGTGACCAGAGGAAGAGAAGCCAGGATGTGATTTCCATTTGCAGGAAGACACCTTGGATAGACCTTGGATTGTCCCTTGCAGCTGCTCCCTGCACCCATGGTAAATGGTGCTGGCGATTTAGGAAGCAGGTCACACTTGAGAATAGCACATGAAGATAAAAGGAAGATGCTTCATAACTTAGATATTCCTGTCCTCTGAGGAGCCCAACAGGCCTCACTGGAGAGGCTTCATGTGCCATTCTGGACTAAGTCAGGTGAGGACACAAAACTCAGTCACCAGCCTGGATGCCCCTGACCTCTCTCTGGCACATTGCAGCCTCTTGACTGCCCAGAGCCTTCACTTCACCAGAAAGCTTCATACTGGGCACAAGTAGTGACATGAGTCAGTCCAGTTTTCCAGCCCCATTCTCAATGTTACCAGAAGAGGGGCTATGAAGGCTTTTGTTTTGTTCTTAAATTCCAGGGGATGAGGCCTTGGCTGGCTAAGGGAGCTTGTGCAGAGTCTGTGCTGGCTGTGCCTCTGATCTCTGCCACAGCCTGGCCTTAGGCTTGTCCAGAAAGCTGACCTGGCTGACTTTGGCAATGGGCTTTGGTGCTGTTTCCATCCAGTTTTATCCTTGAGTGGGAACAGGAGGGTGAGATCACTGTGAGGGAGGAAGGCTCTCTCTTTGTGGTGGTATTATGGGTCACCTGTGTTCAAGGAAGGGGCCGTACCTTTGAAATTAAGCTCAGGGATTGCAGGAGCTTTCTTTCTCCCTCACCCTTGTTCTTTTTCTGTCCCTGTTCTCTCTCTTCCTCCCTTCCACCTGACACTTCAACTTAGGGATAAGGTAGGGTGCCCACACCTTGGGCACAGCCCCTTCTTTAAGGCCCTATATGATACAGTTTGAGCCAACCACAGTTCCTGCAGGGACCCAGCTTACTGTAGACTGGCTGGAACACTTGTGCAAGTGACTCTCCTCTCAACAAATGTGCCAGACTTAAAGTTGCTCATGCATTATAGATGGCACGTCACATCTGTTTTGGTCATGTTGGACCCGTTTGCTTGGTTTGTTGCATTCCAGGTGTGAGGGTATTACAAGGCTCTGCTAGACTTTTCCTGAGGGACCTTATTCTGAGCCTGCACTGCCTTTCACAGATCGGGGATGTAGCGTGAAGACACAGGAAGAGCGGGACTGGGAGAAATTGATTTCTGCTCCAGCATAGCTTGGGGAGGCCTGCTTGCCCCTCGGCCGGTGTGCATGACAGGCACATCGATGATGATATCCCAATACCATATGACCCTGGCCTGTGACTCTGTTCAGCTCTCTCCCTGACATTTACTACTTTTGCTCCCCAAAGTGACAACAGTTTTCAACAAAAGAATGATCGATATCTACACATGATGACCAAACACTGAGTCGGTTCAGGGAGACATTCCGCCATCACAGAAGGTGGCTTTTGGAAGCCAGCGAGTCTGGCAGGTGTTTGGTGTGTACCCCCACATAGCACTGGTTCACTGCAGTATGTCAATAAGGATATCTGGTGCTCAAGTTTGTGCTCACCACTTTTTTTTTCTTTTTTCCTGTTGTTTTGTCGATAGTAAGACCTTTCCTGTGGGATTCTTCAGGGGGCTGCCTTTCCATTACGCACACAATTTCCAGCTAGCTTGTATAATTAGCCTGCATTGGTATTCTGTGTGGCAAAGGTCTGGAGAGAGCAGGCACGAGTTGCCCATTGTTACGAGAGTGTTATTTTGCACCCGGGAGCCTAATTTTTTCGTTTGTATTGTCTGTTGTCAGGAATGGTGCGTTCTGCAGCGAGCGCTATTACAGACTTACAGGGGGCAATTGGGAAAGCCATTCAGTGTACGGTGATAAAGAAAAAAGAGTAATTTTATTTTCTGAGAAATAATTATTTAGCCCTATTTTTGTCACAGTCCGTTAGAGACATAGAATTTTCTCTTTCTTCAGCCAATTTGTCCCTTTCAGTTTGCTAAAATAGAATTTAGGAGGACAAAGTTAGAGAGGGAAGAAAATAGCACTCTTTTGCTCCACTAGTCATAACTACATTTTTGAATAAAAGAAAATTAAGCAGTTACCACTAGGAAAACCAGTGTAATAAGGCATTATGTGTCTGAATTCTTACTTTTTGCTTAAGATCCTGAGCTCCAGAAGGGGGATGGGGTCTTATTCACACTTCCATCCAGGTGTCTGTCAGAGTCTTGAGGATGAATTAATTGCTTAGGAGATATATGTTGAATAAATAAATGAATAAATGAATGGGTATCTGGCTGAACTTCTCAGGGCTTCAGAACATTTTCTATGCCATCTCTAATTCCTAGATGTTAAAAAGTCATCTGTAAGGGTGGGCAGCGGAAAAAATGAAAATTAAGTTGTGTCATATACTGGTACAAGTTTTCAATGTCGATTGTGACCATGATGTATACATAAAATGTACCAACAAAACCAATTAATTAAAAAAGCTATCTGTAATATCATAATCTATAACCTTTAAGATCCAAATTGTAGCCCTGCTTGAGCATTCTGTGCTTTTGGGTATTTCTTTTCCATTATTCCAAGAATCCAGGGTCCTCTAAAATATGGTTACATTAATTTCTCCTCTTGGGTTAGAGAAGATGAACTATGCTAACAGAATCTTCAGAGCCCAGTGTCAACCAAAAAATTGTACCCACTGTCCTGCAGTATTTAATATTTCTTCTTGCTCGGGCAACTGGAGTGCTGACTCTGCTATTCTGTCTCCTTCCTGCTTATCTTCAACAGGTGATGTCCCAGCTGGTTTGCTGGGAAAATAAGTGAAAGCCTGTAAATTGCCAATCATTCCACTCTGATTCCATTGGCTGGGTCTGGTCCTTCTGGAGGTTTGGAGCATGTGACTGGTTTTGGCCAGTAGAATGGGAGCAGAGTGGATGTAGGGTTGTGGTTGGTGATTGTAAGACTTGGCTAAGCAGCTGCTTGCTGCAACTATTTTATGCTATTGAAAGGGAGCACCCAACCAGTGGTGGACAGCCCGACACTTCTATCCTGCATATAATAGCTCTCTCATTCTGATGACCCTTGTGACTACAGGCCCCTAAAGCGTCTCTTAAAGTGGGAAGAAACATTGTTTTAAACAGTGGCAAATGTAACACCTTCTGAGCCCTTGAACAGTTTAGTGTCTCCTTTGAAAGGATTTATAGGCTTTCTCCTGAACAGACTGCATAACTTTCTGCAAAATCACTAAGGCATGGAAGGTCACTTGTCTCCATATGGCTTTTTCAGGGTAAGATACAAATATTCAGAATGAGATTTGGAGCATCTGCCTTGCATGGATACTCTACCAGAGGAGTAAATATATTTGATTTGCTATTTCATGGAGTTTCATTTTATAATTACTGAGAGCAATATAATTCTCTGAGAGACATCTTCTACCCAGGGGCAGCATAAAGGTGCCAGTTGAAGGTGCCACTTTGCAGGGTTAGACACAAAGAAAGTTGCAGTCTGGCCCTAAATGTTCTTCTCTTGCTCTTATCCTGGAGAGAACAACATGACCTGAATTGTGGCATGAAAGGAGTAGGTGTAAATTATGGAAGATCAAACTTCAAAAAGTCAGACTGTGAATGTATCACTTGACAGCCTCCTAACAGAGCAAGTATTCATAAATCTCAGGGTATCTGCTGAAAAGAAAGATTTTTCGGTTGTATGTTAGATCTTTTGGCCTGAAATAATAGATGTCTTATTTCTAGTCAGCTTGAAATCCATAACCCCTTAAATGCCTCTTAAAGGATACATACAGTTTTTTGTGTCTTCCCACCTCTGACCTTTCAACTTGGCTCTTCTGGTTTTAAAGAAATACAGGGCTCCTCCCTTTCCTAGCAGAGAGATATAGGCCAAAAAATAAGAGGTTAATGCCAAACAGTTAGTTCTACTTACACGACCCATTCTGAATGTCTTAAATTTCTCTTGGTAACTGGTTTGTTCATATGAAACTTTTGAGTTGGGAGCCCTATGAACAAGTACTGAAGGCATTATGGGATTCTATGAGCCTTTATGGCATTTATGCCCGGAATTAGGCCAAATGTATTAAGAGGTCATTTAGCAACCACCTGTATGCAGTTCAAAATAAACAATCTCAATCTAACAGCTTGTAGGATTAACTTCTTAAATTCACACACACATACACACACATACACACACACACATACAGAGTATAAATTTATATTTACTATGAACAAGTATGACTTTTTTGGAGCAATCTAGTTCCCTCAGTTTACTTTTTATTTTTATTATTTTAAATTAATTTCATCAGAATATTTAAATGTACATTATGATGAGATTCATCATAGGGAATTTGTATATGTATATAATATATCTTGATTATTCTTTCTCCCCAAAGCCCTCTCCTCCCTTCATCTACTCTTTCTCTCCTTTTCTATAAAAGCTTTGTTTCCATTTTTTCCATTCTATTCTCTTTTCTTTCCCCCTCCCTTGTTCTTCTTCCCATTTGAACATTTTCTTTTTACTTCTCAATACCTACTCTACATTTTGAGCCTTATTTACACTTCGGTTTATCACACCAGAGAAACAATATGATATTTCAGCATATACCCTATTGTTTCATTTAAGAATATGGCTGCAAGTTGCATCCATTTAGCTAGAAATGTCTCAAGCTTATTCTTCTATATGGAGAGTAGTACTCATTGTATTAAAAAAAAAACCCCACAATTTCTTTATCCATTCATCTGTTGATGAGTATTTAGGTTAGTTCCAAATTTTAGCTATTAGAAACTGCTATTAGCATGGATATACATATATCATTGTGATATGATGCTTTCAATCCTCTTGGGAAGATAGCAAGAAGATGATTTGTTGGATCAAATAGAATCTCTAATTATAATTTTCTGAGGACTCTCCACACTGATTTCCACAGTTCTTGTACCAGTCTACACTCCCACTACCAGTGGAGAAGGGTTCCTTACTCCCCACAATCCGCCAGGATTTGTTATTGTTGATTTCTTGATAACAGTCATTCTTTCTGGAGTGAGATGGAATCTCAATGTTGCTTTAATTTGCATCTCATGATCAGTGATGTTGAACGTTTTCTAATATATTAATTGACACTTAACACTTCATATGAGAGTTCCCATTCATTTCAGATGTCCATTTTTGGATTGGGTCTTTAAATTGGGGTGGTATTTTTGAGTTTTTTTATCTAGAAATATCAGTCCTTTGTCTGAGGTAGAGCCAAAAGAAAGTTTTTCCCACTCTGTGTGTTGTCTCTTTACTCTGTTGGTGGTTTATTTTGCTGTATAAAAGCTCTCGGTAAGATGAGATCCAAGTTCTTGAATTTTGTAATATTTCCTGTGCAAGTGGGGTTTTGTTCATAAAGTCTTTGCTTACATCTATGCCTCCAAGAGTTCTACCTATTACATCTTCCAGCAGATCTAGTGTTTCTGTTTTATATTTAGCTCTTTAATTTTGATTTTAGTTTAGTGCATGGTGAGAGATATGTGTTTAGTGTTTTTCCAGTACCATTTATTAATGAAAGAAGTTATCTTTCTTCAAATAAACATGTCAAACTTAATTAAGGTGGCTTCGTATGTCTGGAGTTCTTTCTTTGTCTTCTTTTCTGTTCCATTGATTGTAATGTCTGGGTTTTTGTTGTTGTTGTTGTTTTGTTTTACCATTACCAAATTGTTTTTATCATATTAGCTTTGTAGTATAATTTCAAGTGAGGGGTTGTGATTGCCCCTGCCTTGCCCTGTTTCCCATAATTGCTTTTGATGTGGTAGGTCTCTTCTGAAGCCAAATGAATTTTAAGATTGTTCTCTCTAATTCTTTGAGGTATGCTATTGGTATTTTGATAAGGATTGTATTAAATCCATGTAACAATTTTGGGAGTATGCCCATTTTCACTGTATGGCTTCTTCCTAGTCAAGAACAGGGATATCTTTCTATTTTCTGATATTCTTTTCCCTTTCTTTGTCAAAGTACTATAGTTTTCAATGTAAAAATCCTTTACTTTCTTCATTAGATCAATTCCTTAGTATTTTATTTTACTTGATGCTATTGGGAAAGGTGTTACTCACCTAATTTCTCTCTTAGTGAGTTTGTTGTATATATGAATGCTATTGATTTTTAAGTGTTGACTTTGTATTCTGCTACATTACTGAATTTTTTATTAAATCTAGAAGTCTTTTGGTGGAGTCTGGGATTTTTTTTTTTTTTTGTACTGGAGATCTAACCCATGACCTTGTGTTTGCAAGGCAGGTGCTGGAACCACTGAGCTAACCTCTGGCCCTTTGGGGTCTTCTATGTAGTATATCATGTCATCTGCAAATAATGATAACTACTTCTTTCTCTGTCCTTATTCTGTTTATTTTCTTCTCAGCTCTGGCTGATGTTTTCAGAACTATAATGAATAAGAGTAGTGTTAGTGGACATCCTTCTTTTGTTCCTAATGAAAGCTTTCAGTTTTTGACCATTTATTATGTCATTGGCTGTTAGTTTGTCATAGATGGCTTTCTTAAAAATTGAATTCTTTATTGGCACATTTTGTATATAGCTCACAATCACACACAACATTGGGGAATTTGTACCAGTATATGACACAAGTTAATTCTCATTTTTAACCACATCCCTACCCACCCACAACCCCCCACCCCTTATATACATGCTCTTTCAGTTTCTTTCCAAATCATATTTATTCTTTCCCCTCATTATGTTCCTACACAAAAGTCCCTTTGGATATTTCCTATTTTACGAGGCAGAAGTCAGAGCAGCCAAGAAGCATTATGAGGAAATGTTCAACATCACTGGTCATTCAAGAGATGAAAACAACACTGAAATTTCATCTCACTCCACAAAGAATGGCTGTTATTGTGAAATCAATCAACAATAAATGCTGGTGAGGCTGTGGGGGAGAAAGGAACCCTTCTCCACTGTTGGTGGGATTGTAAACTTGTACAACCATTGTGGAGATATGTGTGGAGAGTCCTCAGAAAACTAGGTCTAGAGGTCCCCTTTGACCTTCCTCTTCCCCTGCTAGGAATATACTCAAAGGAATTTTTTTTTTGAGACAGGGTCTCACTTTGTAGTTCAGGCTGGCCCTGATCTCACTATGTAGCCCAGGCAAGCCTTGAACTCAGCAATCCTCCTGCCTCTGCCTCCCGAGTGCTGGGATTACAGGCTTGAGCCACCAAGCCTGGCATCTGTGGTATGAAGTACTGATTGCCAGGGGATGTACCACGCCCGGTATTGTTGTATGTGGTTACCAGGGATTGAACCAGGGACCTTGCAATTGCAAGGCAGGCACTGGAACCACTGAGCCAAATCTCCGGCCCCTCAAAGGAATTTTTAAAAATCACATTGGAAAGACATATGTACACCTTTGTTCATAGAAGCTCAGTTCGTGATAGCCTAATCTTGGAAACAACCCAAATGCCCATCAACTGGAGAGTAGATAAAGAAGATGTGGTTTTTTAATAAAATGGAGTATTATTCTGCCATAAAGAATGACAAGTTTCATTCATTTATGTGCAAATGGATACACCTGGAGACACACTAATAAGTGAAATAAATAGATCACAGATATGCAAATAACTGGATCTTTTTTTTTTTGGTATAGATGGCTCTTAATAGATTGAGATAAAGGCTATTTCAATTTTCTGTAGGGTTTTTAACGTGAATAAGAATTAGACCTTGGCCGGGCGTGGTGGCTCACGCCTGTAATCCCAGCACTCGGGAGGCAGAGACAGGAGGATTGCTGAGTTCGAGGCTTGCCTGGGCTACATAGCGAGCTCAGGGCCAGCCTGAACTACAAAGCGAGACCCTGTCTCAAAAAAACAAAACAAAAAAGAATTGGACCTTGTCAAATGCTTTTACTCCATCTATTGAAATGATCATGTGTTTTTTTTTTACTTTAGTTCTGTTAATAAGTGTATTACATTTATTGATTTGCATATGTTGAACCGTCCCTGTATTTCTGGGATGAATCCAACTTGGTCATGATGTATAATTTCTCGATGATTTGCTACATGTATTTGTCAGTGACTTATTGAAGATTTTTGTATCTAGATTTTAGATTGGCCTGTTATTCTCTTTTTTTTGGTTGGATCTTTCTCTTGTTTTGGTATCAGGGTAATGCTTTCCCAGAGTGAGTTTGGAAATACTGCTTCCCTTTCAATTTCATTAAAGATCTTGAGGATATTTAGATCTTCTCTAAAGTTCTTACAGAATTTAGCAATGACTCCATCAGGACCTGGGTTTTGGGGGAAGGGGGTTAATTACATCTTTAATTTATTGACTGACACTGGATTATTTAGAATTTTTCTATCTTCTTAATTGTTGGTAATTCATATATGCTAAGGAATTTGTCCATTCCTTCTGTGTTTTCTGTTTTTTTAAAGTGCAGATTCTTGAAGTAGATATTGATGATTTTTCTGGATTTCTGCAAGATCTGTTGTGATTTACCCTTTTCATTCTTAGTTGCATGGATCTGAATCTTTTATTTCCCTTTTCTGATAAGGTTGACTGAAGGTTTGCCAATTTTATTTAATCTTTCAAAGAACCGACTCTTCAGTGTATTGATTCTTAGTATTGTTTTCTTAGTCTCAATTCCATTAATTTCTGCCTGGATCTTTATAATTTCCTCCCTCATATGAGCTTTGGGCTTCATTTGTTCTTCTTTTTTTTAGGAGCCTGAGGTCCAACTATAGGTTATTTATTTGAGTTCTCTGTGTTTTTCTGATATTGGAATTCACTGCTATAAATTTCCCTCATAGAACTTCTTTCATTGCATCTCATAAGTTCCAGTATATTGTACCGACATGATTGTTTAATTGTAGAAACTAATTTCTTCTTTAATTTTATCTGCAACCATTGGTTGTTCAGGAGGGTATTAATTTTCATATGTTTATATAGTTTTTGCTGCCACTGATTTCCACTTTTATTGCACTACAGTTTGATAATATGCATGGGATAATTTCAATTCCTTTGCACTTACTAAGCATGTTCTATGAGCTAGTATATGATCTGTTTTGGAGACTTGTCTGGGTACAGCTGTCCCGTGTGTATTCTGATGTGGGGTGAAACACTCCATAGAGATCTACTAATTCCATTTTTCAAAGGTTTGGTTCAGTTCTGATGTTTCTTGGTTGATTGTTTTGTCTACTTGATCTGCCTATTGGTGAGGGTATGGCAGTACCCCATTACAGCTGTATCAGTGGTTGTTTGATATTTTCATGTCTGTTAATATTCATTTTATATAGCCAGGTGCACTGATATTTGGTACATGTATGATTGTTATCTCTTTCTCTTGGATTGTTCCTTTTACAAGTGTTTAGTGATCTTCTTTGTTTCTCAGGTCCCTGCCATGCTGTACAGGCTGAGCAACTAGTGGGCTACTTCAGAAATAAAGATGTGTGACTTTCAAGGCTAAATCATACAAGATTTCATAGATTCATGGGGATTGCTTGCCCCAGCAGAACTTAGGGGCCACATCAGGAGAACTTAACAGTGGTTCACATGACAAACACCTGAGGCCTCCTGCCAATGTCCAGCAGCTTCTTGGCCACCATGTAAATGAGCTGCTCAGAGGTATTTCCTTCATCCCTGACAGTGACTCCATCTGAATGAGAGATGCTGAATTAGAACCAGTCAGCCTTGCTGCTCTTAAATTCCTGGCCTGTGCAATAACTATTTCTGGTTGCTTTAAGCTACTTAGCTTTAGAGTAACTTGTTACACATTCATAGGCACCTAATTCATTACTTAATTCATAATCTTTATTTTCATCATCATGGTAATATTATTACCATAGCTGTCCATAGTGATAAGGACCATTATTTTTGTGGGTTTACTGTCTGCCAGGTAATTTAAATGTATTGATAGTCCTTGTAATATATCTTCAGAATATGTAGGATTATTTTAATGCCACAGGAAAGACAGATGAGCTCAGAAGGCTTCATTGGCTTGTGGTACATCAGATGGTTACAAATGATAAAGCCAGGACTGGGTTGTCTTTCA
>PVIC010034944.1:0-19394 GCA_004025085.1 Thryonomys swinderianus | reverse complement strand
AGTATGTTAGCTGTAGATATTTTGTGGTTGACTTTTCATTAAGTTTCCTTGTTAACCTTGTCAAGAGTAAGAGGAATAGATGGTGTTTTGCATCAAATCTTGTCTTTTCTATCACCTGAAGTCATACAGCTGGCCTTTTACTCCACTGATTTGAATATTTTAAAGTATTTTTTTCTTTTCTCAAAAAATCCTCTGGGGATGTGTTCTCTCTTAAAAATCCTGATTTCAAGTCAAAAGTATTTTTCAGATATTCTGCATCTACATTTACTTGATATATAGCTTTCTTGAAACATGAACTGCATTCGGTTTCAAGGAATGCAAATGAATTGTTTCATGGTAATGATTTTGCCTTCTTTTCCCAGTATTTCTTTTAATATTTTCTGTCCTCCTTTACTGGGAACCTGAGTGCCTATATTCATTAGGTCATTCAAAGTGTTTATACTGAGTCTGATGGTATGTCAATGTGAAATTTTACTTCCATAATTTTTAATCTATGGTTAAACTATCATTTGATATTTGACTATGGCCTAACGTAAGATTCTAATGGTGAAAGAGAAATGTTTTTCATGTAAGATCAGGAAAAACTGAAGGATGCCAACTTTGACCACTTTTCCTGACAGAAAGAACATTTACAAGACTCATTAGAGTCTTTAAAAAAGAAGAAAAAACTAAAACAAAGAAACAAACTGTTATGATGGTTCTTCAAAAGTACACAAATGGCAAATAAAAAAAAGAAACAAGACTATACATTGGGAAAATGCAAGGAAGTCTATGAGGAGATCCACTTCACATCTAAATAAAATGGGTACAATTAAAAGAAAAAAAGACAGAAAAAGAGAAAAGTAGTTAAGTGATGATGTGAAAGAGACAAAGTGTATTTCTTCAAACCTGTTAACAGAATAGTAAGATGCTTACCCTGGGATTACAAACTAATTTGGTAGCAGGCACAGAACTAAAATTATCATATGACCCATGCATTACATATCTATGTGTCAAATTAAATGCGGCTAAATTTATATAAGCTATCCAAAATAAGTGAACCCATATAGAAAGGAAGCATACCTTTTTCGTTGTCAGATTTAGAAGTGGAGACTGGGGAATGATACTAGCATAGAACTTCTGTGGTAGGTGAAACAAATGGTTGTACAAGTATTTTCAGAGTACCAAATGTTATCGACATATGCTTTTAAATGCTTACAATGGTAAATTTCATTGCTTAAACTTGGCCACAAGAAGAAAAATATATTAAGAGTATATTATGACATGTTCAGCATGTCAGTGATCAAATGTACACAATATATTGTGAATCCCAGTATTATTTACAGGGAATATTGGAGAAAAGAGAAATGTAAATATACTACATCTAAGTAAAAATATGTCACAAACACATTTATATACAAATAATGAGAAAACAAACTCTATATCATTTGTACTAAACAGAGATATATGCACTTATGAGTTCTGCGCTTCAATTCTAATGGGTTAAATATTATCACTATGTAGTTTATACAGCCGTGAAACAGATATTTTGAAGGAAGGCTTTGAAAAAAATTTCAAATGTGATAGTCCAATTTGAAAAAGTACTTAGATTATCAGAATGTTAAAACACTCGAGGAAGAAATGCAAAAAAGTAGGGAAGGAAAACAGCTAATATCTCCTGAAAATAAACCTCTCCTTAAAAGAAAAACAGAAGAGTTCAAACAGGAAGACAGGACAGGAAGGCCTGCCTATATTAGGTTATAGAACTGAAAGAATAAAACAGTATTTCATATAAAATCATTCAGGAAAATTCAATTTAGGAAATAACAGAAATTTATACTTTAGATATATAATGAGAAGACACTGCACTACGTATTTATGATTTGCAAGAAATGTCCAACTAATAATACTAAAAAGTTCAGGTTAATATATGTTCTCTTTGTAACAAAAACAGCAACCTTGAAAGCAGTTAATTTTACCCTTTTTAAAATACAGGAACTTTGCTGAATGAATTCTGAATTCCCACAAAGAACTACAACCTGTTTCTACACCATAAAGATAGACCTGTGCTTTAGTGATGTGTCAGACATATCACAGATCTTGATAAAGTTGGTCAAACACAGGTTAGAATATAATTAGTTGGTTTATGTTATTCTGTGGTACTGGGGATAGAATCTAGGGCTTTGTGTGTGTCAGGCAAGCAATACTACCACACTACCTTTCTAGCCCCCATAATTAATTTCTTTACAACTGAAATGAAAAAATAAATCCTAAATTTTGCTGATCTTTACTGGAGTACACTATGGAGCTAGGTATGTTTAAACATATGCATTTGTAGAAAAACTAGAAAAAGAAAATAGCACTTAATCTAGGGTTTCTCGCCAACCAGTACATTAGCCTAATTAATGTGGACAAACTTCTAGCACACTGATTATGCATTAGAAAATGAGAGTATTACAATTTTGTAAGTTTACTGAAACTAAGAGACTTGGTTAATAATGAGTAAATTATTTTGTTTCTCCCAATGAAAGTAAAATCATTACCTATTAAATAGTTTTACCCGCAATAGAATAAAACAGGGAATAAAATCATATTCAAGTATAATAGTTTCTCGAACATATATTAGTGAATTTTGAACTACACATATATCTACCTACTCTGATTGTTTGTAGCTTAAGACTTCATTTACAGACCTTAAAATGGAAAAAAAAATAAAATCAAATAAAAATCACAAAATGGAATACTACACTTTCATAAAGAAAGATGACCTTGTGAAATTTGTAGGAAAATGGATGCACTTTCAGATAATGTCAAGTAAAATACGTCAAAGACACAAACTTTAGTATTTCATGGTATTTGTCATTGAAAAATCTAGTAAAGAGTTAAATCAAAAACAGAAAACAGGAATTAAGCAGATATCTTTCTCAGATGGAAAAGGAATCAAGAGATAAATGTAGAGTCTTTTGTTGGGTTTTTTAAGTGGGGAAGGAGACCAGGAGGACGACTGTGGACAGACAACTGTTTTACCAGCAGATGGCTAGTAGCCAACTACCAGCTGGTGGCTGATACCTGTTTACAACCCACCAGTGGATGACTGGTGAGTATCAGTTAAATAACTGACAGGAATAACAGTTGATGGCTGATATGACTTCCATAATAGAGACATTTAAATATTGTTACACTAAAAATCAGGTATTTCACATAAAATACGCATCTCATTTTGAGAAATACAGCTAAATATCAAACCTCTGAACACATATGAATTTATTAAAAAACCCTACATTTACTGACTTTGCAGTGATACTCTTAAGTACTTTAAATGTACACCAAAATAAATTTAAACTTTTAAAAAGCTTTATTAGTTCTCTTTTGTATAAACAATATACTGTGATTTATCTAGAGTAAAATTTCTGTTCTAAAAAACACCCTAAAACTTGTATCTATAATTCAAAAGGTTACTGTGAGCAAAAAGCAAAACAAAACAAATAAACAGACAAAAAAACTCCAGATAAATGTGAAGGGTAAGGGAAGGAGACAATGAAAAAAAAAATTAAGATGTCCTATATTCATATGCCAAATCTTTTTAAGAAATGTATACATAATGTACCTCTAACATTTACTAAATGAAACTAAACAAAAGACAAATATGTCATTAAATATGAATAGATCTTGACCCTGCTTTTAAATATTCCAGTATGCAAGACAATAATGCAAAAGCATAAATTTAAACAGTGATGGGATGGCTTAGTGATATTAAGGAGATTTAGGTTATCATGGCCATGCTTATTTCAAAAATGTTACAGACACATAAATGACAACTCATAATTTAAATATATTTGTGTCAGATCAGAACTGTTGATTGAGATGACTAAATTTTACCATTTTACCTTGCATAATTTATAAGCTTTATAAAATAAAAACTGACTGAAGAAACCTGGTTTTCTTTGGCAAATTTTTTAAGTTGGTCACAAAAATAATTTAAAAAACAGACAAAAAGAACAATTACAATCTTACCATTTACTAGATAAATAAATATTCTAACATATACTTTAGTATTTCAAAGCTAAATGTACTGAGATTTTTATAAAACTTAAAATGATCATCCACCAATAATTTACCTGAACTGTTCCCAAAATCCTCTGGGTACATAGTATTGTAGTTGGGAAGCAGCTAAGTGACCAAAAATGACTTGAAGATGTCTTAAGACACCAATATTGTACTCATTCCTGTCTTCTGTCTTACTTGGTGGTTTGTCTTCAAATTGCTGATATCCAAATACAACATGTCGGGGGTCAACATTACTCTAGAGACCAAAAAACATCACTGATAAGCTAACTTTAGAAGCATAGTGATAGCTGAAAGAAATTCCAATACCAATTACCAACGGTGAATGAGTGATTTGCATTTTTCTTACTTTAAAGCATGTAACTTTCATTTCAAAATAATACCATTAATTCATACATGGGCTGTTAGAAAAGATTTCAGATGAGTTACAAAAGCACAAATAAAATAGGAACTCCAGGAATCAACTGGAGGTAATATAATTCAGTCTGATTAAGTACACTGGATCAGAGACAAATGAATACTCTTGGTCTGAGTAACTTCTGGGAAAGTTAATCATTCTGGGATTCATTATTTCTTGTCCATTATTCATCAATTATACTGACAAATTATGTAATGTTGATGATACAGAAACAATACCTAATCACGTCAAGAAGCTGTCTAGAATAGAAACTAGTAAAGAGATAATATAGTAGATACGAGATCAAAAAAAAGATAAAAGGAATCAAAATATAAAAAAAATTTAAAATTTTTTTTTAAATTTTATGTGCCACTATGATTAGCCATCTACCAACAGTTAAGCAGTAGAAAGAGCTACATTTCCAAAGTAGGGCTGTTAGCTTGAGAAACTATAAAAAAGTCAACACAACCAGAGCCTAATGTCTGAATGGTATGATTTATTTGATCTTGGGAGAACAGAGCTAGGAACATAGTTCAGAAATTCAGTATATGACTTAAAAGCCAAAGTATTTCCTTGAGAGAAGGGAAGAGTAAAGGAATAGGAAAAAGTCATTTAATTTAGTTTCTATCAAGCAATGTGAAAGACAAAGTGAAAGATAAAGAAAACACAGAGTCTCCAATGATTCAAATATACAACCATCTCAGTTACTAGCACTCTGATTTGCCATACAAACTTAACTTTTTTTCTGCTTTACTATGTACTGAATACTTCTGGTTGACAGTCTAGATCCTTTACTATTGTAAAAGATGATGTAGTGCCGGGTGTGGTGGCTCACACACTCGAGAGGCAGAGAGTATTGCTGAGTTCAAGTATTGCCTGGGCTACATAACGAGCTCAGGGCCAGCCTGAACTACAAAGCGAGACCCTGTCTCAAAAAAAAAAAAAAAAAAAAAAAGCGGAATGAATGAAAAAGAACAGTCTTCCCAGGAAAAACATACACTATAGTGGTGCATACCTCTAATTCCAGAATTCCTGAAGGCTCAGGATTCTACCAGGAGAATCCCAAGTTTGAGCCCAGGATGGACAACCTTATGACTCAGGGAGAGCCTGTCTAAAAAAATAAAAGCAACAAAAACCTCCCAAGGTCAAGTGACACAGCTCAAAGAGAAAGCACAGGGACTAGTACACAACAAAACACCTTCCCCGCATGAACAAATGATAAAAACAAAAAAAACCCTTAGAGGAAAAGAATTTAAATACAAGTTACAATTTTATGAACACATAATTATGTTTAACTCTCCACCCAAAAATCATTATTATATTAATTGTGCTTACTTGAAACCACAGAAAGACAGAAAACTGAGATAAATATCATCAACTAGAAGAAATGTTCAATATCACTGGTCATTCGAGAGATGCAAATGAAAGTAACACTGAGATTTCATCTCGCTCCACAAAAACTGGCCACAATTACAGAATCAACCAACAATAAATGCTGGCGAGGCTGTGGGGAGAAAGAAACCCTTCTCCACTGTTGGTGGGATTGCAGACTTGTGCAACCATTATGGAGAACTGTGTGGAGATTTCTCAGAAGACTAGGACTAGGGGTCCCATTCGACCCTGCTATCCCCCTGCTAGGAATATACCCAAAAGAAATAAAACAATCACATTGGGAAGACAGATGTACACTCTTGGTCATAGCAGCTCAGTTCGTGATAGTTCAATCAATAAACTAACCAAATGCCCGTCAACTGGACAGTGGATAAAGAAGATATGTTTTTTGGTATAAAATGGAGTATAATTCTGCCATAAAGAATGACAAGATTGATTCATTTATATGCAAATGGAGATACCTGGAGGACACACTAATAAGTGAAATAAATAGATCAGATGGGCAAATACCAGATCTTCTCTTTGAAATGAGCACCTGTAGATGTAAATGAGCTCTAGAAAGTATGACGGTTTTTGTAGAATGGGAAATCTACAAAGGAAATTTGGTACGGGAATGTAAGAGGGGAAGGAATAAATGGGATTCTGAAAGAAAATAAAACAGTATGTATGCAGGGGGTGGGGAGGTGTGGGTGGACAGGGATATGGGTAAAAATGAGAATCAACTTGTGTCATATATTGGTACAAATTCCCCCAATGTTATGTGTGATTGTGAGATGTATATAAATTGTACCAATAAATAATTCAATTAAAAAATCATCATCTAGAGCTTCAAATCTAACATACAGTGGGTAGTATAATATACCATAGAAGTACCTCAGAGATTCTAGCAGCATCATCACATAATTTTTTAAACTAACAGAAGTAAATATGCTAAGGGAGACCCCATCAGCATGGTATCCAAATGTTTAAATACACACACAAAAGAACTGATTAAAATTTACCTGATTATCTTGCTTCTCACCCCCCAAAGGATCTTCATCTATATCACTACTTGTCCCTTCAATTGCAAGAACATTATTCCTGATGGAAGGAATCATATATAGCTGCTGGATGACAGAATTCATGTAACAAGTAGCACCAGCATTTTTGAGTCCCACAAATCCTCTTGGTGGCCGGGGTCCAACAGGTGGCAGATATTCCCACTCAGTAAGTGCTTCATAAGGTGACAAAAGATAGGAAATGCTTACGGTGTGAAAATAGTAATTTTTCTTTTAGTTCCATTAGATTAATAAGTTAATATTATCAACCATTCTTTTCACCACTTGAGGCACTGAGATGATAATCCAGATGTTTTACATAATAACACCACCCATTATACCAGTTTTTTCTGTGGGTCTCTGGAGTTCATATTTTTACAGAAAACATTTCTCATAAATACCAGTAAATATATATTGTAATTTTAGTTTTGTTAAAAACACTGTTGTACTTTTATAATACCTATCTTCAATTTATTGTGATCAGAACGTTAACATAAATGATGCAAAGTATTCATTTTCTCAGTGTTCATTCTATGTAAGATCATGAGCAACTTATGGTTTGAACTCAAAATGGTCCTTTACATGGACATTTGTTTCCTTCTTCATTAACTGGGATAAAAGTAACAACTGTGGTCTATACTCACACTGTAGGAGCCACTAAGATAAGTGTATCTGAAAGTACTGTGGGAAATATAAACCTTTTTACCAAGAGTAAAATCAGAAACAAACATTAATTACTAACTTGACAACTGAATTAGAAAATATTATGTTGAACACAATTACGTATTGATGGATATTATAGCAAATGCAAAAAAGTGTGTGCATATTCAGTCAAGAATAAATGACTATAAGAAAGACACATACACAGTCTGTACAGACTATCTTGGGGCTAGAAATTTAGAAAAAGTTAACTTTTTGGTATGTGTGTTTTTAAAGTAGTACATTTATCCAGAATTCCCTCAACTGCAACTAAGAAGTTCCTTTTATTCAAAAACACAATATGAACAGAAAATTTTTAGGTGTTTTAACAAATTCGTAGTCAATAATACTAACAATCTTTGGTTTTCTCTTAAAAAGAAATAGATTCTATATTTATTTTTTGAGTGTACTGTCAACTGCCTTTCTAGATTCCATTCTTGTAAGATGGATACCCATTTTGTGCATACTGATGGGATCAAAAGACTCACTTCAACGTTCCATATACTGGTGAATGAATCCATAGTGTTCTTTTCTTAAAACTCAATTACATTATACAATACATTAAACAACTTTAATTAGGGCCTGAAAATATTTGCGGTACATATGCTTTAACTATGATGTTTTATAACATCAATTTTGAGTCTGTACTATTCTGGAATTTAGATTACAGATATGATTGAATAAAATTAATCATGTTAAATTACCTAATTATAGATGACCAAAGTCTTCTATATTTAGGCATTTAGTACATAAATGTGCAATGGTCTTAATTTTTAAAGAATAAGAAATTTAAAAAACCCTCAGCTTTGTAATTACTTACTAGTCATTGCTGTGCCTATATAAAACATTTCAGTCAAACAGTCTACTATTTGTTTAAGGTTCTTTACACAGCCAACAGCTAATGCTACAAGCAGCTCAAAACCAGCACAGATAGTAGCTGGTGAACTACAGATTGCAATAGCCTGTATGGCTGGTAGTTCTCCATTTCTCACATATTGCAGGTAAGCTTTGGAGGCAGGAAAGATGAAATCATCAATTAATTCCTAAGGAGATAAAAAGATATGTCACACATTAGTGAAAATGCAATTTTAAAATATCTTTTGATGGAAACTGCTCTCATAATCACTTGATGAAAGCAAACATCTCCTTAAGTGTCAAAAATAATTCTGGATTTTCTAGTAAAATTTTAATTAAAGTCTGAATGCAGTATGTTTTCCAGAGTAGATATTACAGGAGTGAGCCCAACTTGGGCAACTTTCTAGTAAGACTGTCTCAAAATTTTAAAAAGGAATGAAAATGTACCTCAGTTAAAGAGCATTTAACATGTGTCAGCACCTAACATGTCAGTCCCTAGCCCTACAAAATTAGCAGTTTTGAATGAGATTATTTTCCTACATTTCAATGTAAACAAGTAAAATATTCAGACTTAGCAAAGAAGGTGACTTACTGACTCTGAGCGTTTATTTATACTTCTCTTTTTAAAACACTTAATTTGAGGTAGATATTTAAATATTAATGTAACTTCTACAGATAAAGTTTCTCCTAAGAAAATAGTAGAGGAAAAAGACAACAAAACAGCAAGCTTAATCAGAACTCCTAACACGGAAAGATCCTAAGACTTTGGTAACTAAATTTATAACTTACCTTAACAAGATCAGCACCTCCCTTCTCACAACCAATGTGGTACTTTTGCTCAGGAGTTTGAAAGGCCAGTAACTCCTTTGTTACTCCAAGGTGGCCTTCCAAGATTGGCTCTTCTACAAATGTTTCACCCATGTTTCTAACCTTATTCTGCCAAAGAAAAAACATTAAAGGACAACTATGTATAATGGATATCAGAAAGGGTATGACCCAGAAGAAAAGAGAGAGATGGAGAGGAATGAATTTGAGTGTTATCATTTCTCCAGACCATTTTATTCAAGGCATTCAGATATGTGGACTTTTCAATTCTGAGGTGAAAAAAACCTATGGCACCTAGCAGAGAGATCAAGATTGGTGCCTAATGTTTTATATTCATGGGAAGCTCCCCCTCCCATAAAAAGAACACAATATTGGGTATAAAATGTTAGTGAGCTCTAGAAAGTATGACAGCTTTTATAGAGTGGGAAATTTCCATAGGAAATTTGGTGTGGGAATGTATTGAGGGGAAGGAATAAATATGATTCAAAAAGAAAATAAAAGAGTATGTATAAAGGCAGTGGGGAAGTGTGGGTGGGTAGGTATATGGGTAAAAATGAGAATTAACTTGTGTCATATACTGGTACAAATTCCCCAATGTTATATGTGATTGTGAGATGTATATAAATTGTACCAATATAGAATTCAATTAAAAAATTTCAGGGATACCAGGATTCAGAAATGCTGGTTTGTGATGAATTGCTCAGAAACATGCTAATAAAAAAGCGAAAAGCTATACATATCAGATAGTACATTTCAACAGGGTAATGCATAAATAAGGTGGCTAAAATAACTACTGACACCTAACACTGAACTTAAAACAATTTCAATACAATGATTTATAGAAAGGACCCAAAACATCAAAATGAAGCAAACTGAGTAGTAATATTCCAAGCTTTAAGCAAGGTCTTTAAACAAAACTACCCATATGTTCTTGTATAAATCTTGGACTATTAATTCACCTGGGAAAGTATGTTTTTAGTTTTTCTTATTCTAGGGTCTTCTATCAGAACGACTCAAAACTGTAAGTCTTCTTTTAGTTAAGATAACTCGTGTAACTTGGCTGTAAAAAATCTGAATATTACTCAACTTACCTTAATTCTTTTGAGGAAATCAATTTCATTATTCAGAAAAATGTCAGCATTGGGTACATTAATATTGCTGTTGTAAGCATAACTGAGAAGATGTCGTAAAAGTGTGAAATAGTCACCTGCATATTTACTTCTCTCTCTTGCTGTGCTCTGAAATATTGAATTAGAACAGGAACTCTCAACTCTATGCTCAAAAGCCATAATATTTTACACCTCAGAAAACTGGAAATTAAATTAGTATAAAAAAACAGTCAAAATATTCTACCCAGGCATGGTGGATCACACCTGTAATCCAAGCACTTGGGAGGCAGAGGCAGGACTGCTGAGTTCAAACCTTGCCTGG
Organism: Thryonomys swinderianus; assembly: GCA_004025085.1. Taxonomy (NCBI): domain Eukaryota; kingdom Metazoa; phylum Chordata; class Mammalia; order Rodentia; family Thryonomyidae; genus Thryonomys; species Thryonomys swinderianus. The sequence continues at coordinate 8,714 of PVIC010034944.1, read as the reverse complement.
GCTACGTAGTGAGCTCAGGGCCAGGCTGAACTACAGAGTGAGACACTATCTTAAAAAAAAAAAAAGTACTCAAAATGATTGCATTTCATTAGTCATGTCTATCTTTAAAATTATAATTATAATATTTTTAATGTCTCTCAATTTTAAGAATAAATCATACTTATAGATTCATTTAAAAATGTCTCACCCCTAATCTGGTAAAGAGTAGAGTAATGAAGAAAAGCAGAGGCCTGTGTCCCATGCAGCATCTTGTACATATTAAAAAAAACTGCTCTTGTGCCAACTGACGAACAGTTCTGAAATAAAAACATTTTTAAAAATGTTACTTTCACAATGAAGGCAAACCAATTTCCCTATCAGTCTATTTTTAATTGTGATATGAAACAGCAGAAAATACAAAATAACATTATTCTCCCCCAATGTAAACATTTAGGTAGCAATAGGTGAACAAGGTATCTTATCTATCAAGCAGTTAAACCTCAAACTTACCTAACAGACCAAGGATATAACTGTTTACAGACTGTTAAAGATTAAGGTAAGACTATTCAAAACTTCAAGCATGCACTGACTCAGGCAGTGGGGATGGACCACATCAAAGGTAACAATGAATGAATAATATACATGTCTCTAATTTTTTTGGAACATATCTTAGTATCTTTTTAGAAACACAGAAAAGCCTTTCTGGATACTATCTACACAGGGTACCATGTGGTAAATTCAAGACCTGTTTTGCAACCTTAGTATGGCTGCTTTTGGTAAACTGTGCTTTGGAACAAACAACTCCTAGAAATGTAGGCTATCGTGGTTCTCAAACTATAGGTTTTAGGCCACCAGGACCCTGACCCACCTGAGAATGTATAAGAAACACAAATCCCTAGTGTCACTTCTGTACTGAGATTTATAAACAATGGTTAAGAAGCCCAGCAATCTATATTTTAATAAGCCATGCCAATGACTTTGTGTGCCAATGAAACCCAGTTATACCTTTCATTATGTAATATTCTCTCAATAAGAACAATTGGGAAATTTATCTGTAACCTCAGTATTAGGAACATCACCTGATTATTACATTTTAAAATGCAATATTGACTTCTGTAGAATAGACACTACATGAATACTCCTTCTGTTATTTTATTACTCCTCCCTCTTCATGACGACAGATTCTTGATACATAGTGCAGACTGGCCATGAACTTAATTTTCCAGGCTGTCCTCAAATTGAACAGCAATTTCCCTGCTCCACCACACCTGACATTACAGCTAACCTACAACAGATAAGCAAGGTACCTGATAGTTACCAAATGAATAAATACTATTTTTCTGTTTTCAGTAGATCTATTACCACTTACTAGAAAATAAGAAAAAATTGTTATAAATCTAGGAAATCACTCATTGTACAATGTTCAATAAAAATGTAGCCATCCTTACCATCTAGAATATATAAAGAGCTTAAAAAAAGTCAGTACCTCCAAATTTACAGACCCAATTCAAAAATGGGCATCTGAAATGAACAGACACTTCTCAGAGGGAGAAGTAAAAGCAGCCAAGAAGCATATGAGGAAATAAATGCTCAACATCGCTGGTCATTCTAGAGATGCAGAGAAAACCACACTGAGGTTTCATCTCGTTCCATGAAGAATGACTGCTATTGTGAAATTAACCAGCAATAAATTCTGGCGAGGCTGTGGGGGAGAAAGGAACCCTCTCCACGGCAAGTGACAATGTAGACTTGTGCAACCATTGTGGAGATCAGTGTGGAGATTCCTCAGAAAACTAGGATTAGAGGTCCCATCTGACCCTGTTATTCCACTAGGAATATACCCAAAAGAATTAAAAGAATCATAACATAAAGACATATGTACACCCATGTTCATACAAGCTCAGTTTGATAGCCCATCAACTGGAGACAGGATAAAGAAGATGTGGTTTTCTGCTGGTGGGATTGTAGACTTGTACAAACATTGTGGAGATCAGTGTGGAGATTCCTCAGAAAACTAGGATGCGAGGTCCCATTTGACCCTGCTATTTCCCTGCTAGGAATACATTCAAAAGAATTCAAAGAATCATATTGTAAAGTCATATGTATACCCATGTTCACAGCACCTCAGATTGTGATAGCCCAGTCTTGGAAACAAGAGCCCAGATGCCCATCAACAGGAGACTGGATAAAGAAGGTGTGGGTATTTTTTTTTTAATATACAAAATGGAGAATTACTCTGCCGTAAAGAATGACAGGTTTCATTCATGTGTAAGTGGATACACCTTGAGGACACACGAATAAGTGAAATAAATAGATCCCAGATATTTAAATACTGTGTATTTTCTTTGGTATGAGAACCTGTAGATGTAAATGAGTTCTGGAATGTATGATAGATTTTGTAAAATAGGAAATATTCAAAGGGAATGTGGTGGGGGAATGTAATGAGGGGAAAAAATATGATTTGGAAAGAAAAAGAAATAGCATGTATACAAGGTGTGGGGGGGTTGTGGGTGGGTAGAGATATGGGTAAAATGAGAATTAACTTCTGTCATACTCTGGTACAAATTCCCCAATGTTGAGTGTGATTGTGAACCGTATATAAAATAAGGACTAGAGATTTAGCTCAATGGTTCCGGTGCCTAATTCACAAGTGCAAGGCCCTGAGTTCGATTCCCGGTAACCACATACAGTGCTGGGCGTGGTGACTCACGCCCACCAGCCATCAATACCACATACCACAGTGCCGGGCATGGTGGCTCACGCCTGTCAGCCCAGCACTCGGGAGGCAGAGACAGGAGGCTTGCTGAATTCGAGGCTTGCCTGGGCTACCTTAGTGAGCTCAGGGCCGGCCTGAACTACAGAGAGAGACCCTGTCTCAAAAACAAACAAAACCAGCAGAAGTGTTCCAAAAACCTTCACAGGAGTCTGTGTCTTGACTCTGCACCTCACCGTCCCCGACCAAAAACCGCAGCACTTTTCAACGCCCACAACAAAAGCACATTGTATATAGGGGGTCGGGGGTTGGAGGGTGGGTATGGAAATGAGTAAAAATAAGAATGAACTTGTGTCAGATACTGTTACAAATTCCCCACTGTTGAGTGTGATTGTGAGCTGTATATATAATGCAGAATTCCTTCAATAAAGAATTCAATTTAAAAGAAGGTAGCCATCCAGTTTTAAACATAATTTAAAAAGGCCACTGACCTCCGTGAAGAACCTTTCACAACTGTGTCAGTTAAGGTCTACACTCAAACACACTCCTCTAGCAATAAGCATTTCACCGAATAAACTAATTTCTATGTGTAAGACCAATTAGCTACTCTTGTTGTTATGATTCTTATCTAGATTTGCCCCCGAAACTCATGCCTTCAGAGGTGGGGCTTTTGGTAGGTGACTGGATCACGATGCTGTGATCCTAATGGTTAAGTCCATTGATGACTTTATACCTAGATGTGACTTATGACATTGGAGGAGGAAGGCCACTGGAAGCATGGTCTGGAAGGGTATTATCGCCTTCCCTTCTCCTCTGAGCTCTCTTCCTCCTGCTATGCCATGAGCTTTTTCCTCTGCTATGCTCTTCTGCCTAACACCCTGCCTTGGAGCTAGTGGACTCTGTATGAGCTGAAACCTCTGCAAACTGTAGAGGGCAAATAAATGCATTCCTTCCTTTTAGTTAAGAGCGCTGAGTAATATAACTTAGTAGCAGAGTAATTATCTGTTAAAATCTATCTTCCAATATTTTAAATTTCCACTGTGTAGTTTGCTTTGGAATATGATGGACTAGTATAGCTCTGCCTTACTGTAGTAAATCATAAAATAAATTGTTTTTATTCTTTTTCTTATGTATGTTGCTTTTTTAAAGATGGGCTTTGCTCTGTTGCCCAGTTTGGCTTTAAACTCCAGGATGAGCTCAAGCAAACATTCTCCCTTCCTCAGGCTTCAACACAACTAGGCTTGTACATCTGTTCGCTGGTGCCCTTTCTATTTTAGGTAATGAACACTACTCCCTCTGTTTTTACAAAAGAAAGTTCTTTAAGGGCAGAAGTCCTAACCTTGGTTGGCAAGACTCAAAATCAGAAAGACTCAAGACTGTAATTATCATGCGATTGTACTACTGGAGAGCCACTATGGTTCTGAACCAGATGTGTCATTCTTAAGATTTATGTTACACATATATTCCCTCAACCCCTACCTAGTTGGCACTGAATGCAGGCCCTGGCCACTAAGCTTTATCTCTACCCATTTTTATTGAGATAATAAACCTGAGCTTGACCTTGGAATTCTCCTAACTCAACCTCGCAGAGGGCTAGGACTTCCCTCATAACTTTTCAACATTTATTTTGCCTACTGTTTTAATTTCTTTACATTTATTTTTACTTTTAACTGGTGTCTAGTATAAATTACTGGAAAAGGTAAGTCAGTATGTTTTCAAATAATTTGAAACAAGCAGAGCATAAATGAATATAACCGCCAACAGGCCATTTACAACTTTCCAAACATTTTTCTCAAAAAGTACAAGTCCCAGAAACATTAACCTTATCCAAAAATTCTACCAACTGCACCATAATCCTTCAAAATATGACTTTTGTTTTGGAAAGTAGGCAATTTCTTGTTAGTAATTTTGAAGGTACGAAGCTTCTTAAAGGGTTACAACTTTTAGAGAAAGATGTATGTAAGAAACTGCATTTGAAGATGAAAAAGAAGACAACAATTTTATTTACAGTACCTGGACACACACACACACACACTCCCTAGAATAAACTAAAGAGAGAATGAAAGTGCTCTGCAAGAAAACAACAAATACATTAGAAGATGTTTTGATGCTCAGAGGTTGAAGAACATAATCAAAACAATCATACTGCACAAGGTAAGCTATAATTTCAATGAAATACCAAAATACTAAACACATTCTTCACCAAAATAGAAAAAACAATTCTAAAATGGTGTAAAATTATACAAGAGCCCCTAGTAGCTAAACGGTCTTAAGAACAAAGTTGAAATCAACATATTACCTATCTTCAAGATAAATTATACAGTGACAGTACCCAAAATTCACAGTAAGAGTACCAGTAGAAGAGACACAGACTAACTGAACAGAATAAAAACTCCATGAAACATTCAAAAAATTGATATGTGACAAGTACCTAGACTTTGATTTCTCACCATGTATTAACAATAAAAATGAATCAAAAAAATTGTAAGAACACACTGCACAGGACATACTGCTGAGAATCAACAAATGGGATCATATCAAATTAAAAATGATGAAGTGAGAAAAAACTAAAGGTTTTCTCTCTAAAAGCAAGGCGGAACACAAGGATGTCCACTACCACAATTCCTACTAAACACAGCACTTGATATATTAGCAACAGCAACTAGGCAAGAAAAAGAAATAAAAGGAAGAAGTAAATTATCATTACTTGCAGGTGATATCACTTTGTACATAGACAAAGAAGCATATTCTAAGTAAGAGTTATGTTAAGAGTCAAAAGGAAAAAAATTCCATGATGTTGGCACTGCAGATGGAGCAAACTGAGTTACATGGAACATGCAAGTAAAATTTTTTTACACATCAAGAGAGGTATATAAAAATTCTCTGAAATCTGGCATAAAGTCTCTTCAAAATGAATATGCACAATATAAAGTTAGCCTTCCTCCTTTAATTAAGTTTAAAGAAAAACACTTACTTGCTGGGACACTGCAATAATAAATCAATGACAAAAGCCTGCCAGGCTTTTTCTTTATTAAGCATATCCAAGGCTGTTGGAATTAAAGCAAAACATATTGTCATCACTTCCAAGGCCTCACAGCAAACCTGCTCATCTTCTATCTCTGGCTCACTGCTTGCACTGGTCATCTGTAAAGTTATAAAGGAGAGCAAATTACTAACAGATACAGTTAAAAATAAGTCCCCAAACCTTTTAGTTAATATTTAAAGTTATCTAATCTATAAAGATCGTGTGGCCTCAGATTTTCATTTGCAGCTTAGGCTCTCTGGAATGCAGTATACTGTAATTAAAGCAATGCATTTACTTATTTTCTAACGCCTTGAAGCACACATGGTACCCATCTGCTTTAACTATAATGTAAATAACAGATCATTATGCACTACTACAGTTTGGGTCTTTAATTACTTTGATGATGTAACCTAAAAGAGTACCAGGAATAATGCCACAGTTTCATGGGAAACAAACCTTTATGGTACGGCTCTGAAGTATTTTATTTTCAAAATAAAACTGCATACCTATTTGTAACTAACACAGTTAGTGGTATATACTTCACTATAATTAACTAATAGCATACAATTAACTACATATACGTATTAGCTGCATACGTTAAGTACCATAGATGAAACAGATACAAACAACCTGATCTTTAAAACAGACATGACGACTCAGTCGTCATTAAGAAACTTTATTTCAAAGTAATATAATTCTGTAGTTCAAAGTAATATAATATAATTCAAAGTAATATAATTCTTCTTACCATCTCATAAAGTTTAGTGAATTCTTCATTTGGGTTAAATATACGCTCTAATGCTCCACATCCTGATGCCCATACAATTTTTTGTATAGCTTTAATTACACAAATATCGGGAATGTATCTTGAGGCCTATAAGAACATAATTAAACATTTTGACAGAATTACACAGTGCAATAATCAGAAAAAAAATTTGTTTGTGTGTCTCACTAAGTAGCTCAGGTTGGCCTTATACTTGCTATGTTCAAGTGCAGGCTGACTTGAATTTGTAACCCTACTGCCTTGGCCTCCCAAACACTGAGATTCAAAACCAAAACATTTTGTTCTGTCAAACCCACAGAAACGGTTATAAAAGAAGTTACTACACTACAGACTGCTGGTGTCAATCGAAAAGTCCCATTTTTGGCACTTTACAATCAAGTCATACAGTATGACTTTACATATGACTTTAAATATCTGTTTAATGCAACACTCACAAAATATACTTTGAGGTAAAACCTGATATGACACTAAGGTATTTTTCTTAAGAATTTAAAACATAAAAATCAGATTACCTAGTAATTGTACTCATATGTAACCAACAGATATGAAGAAATATACCTGCACAGAAAACTGTGACTTAGAAATTTTTTCCTTCCCACCAGTAAAAGACTAGTGTCCTTTCTCAGATGAATGGGTTAAAAATGGTGAATCATCATAAACACGGGATGGGCAAAAAAATAAAAAAAGAACAACTTTCACAGTCATGCTGACATAGAAACAATAACAGTATAGGATATGGATGTTTTAACATATTTAAGTTAAATATTACAAGAAATCAGGATTTATAGAAAATAGAGACAGTGTAAACTGCACAGAGGAACATTAACACTGTTGGGACTTAAAGAAATTTCTATTTAGTAACTGAGAAGTTAAACCATCTATCAAATTTAATTTGTACTACTTTACACAATATATTTTAAAAGGCTTTATTAAAGGATTGCTTAAATGCCAGATGTGGTGGCTCACGCCTGTAATCCCAGCACTCAGGAGGCAGAGACAGGTGGATTGCTGAGTTCGCGGCAGCTTGCCTGGGCACCATAGTGAGCTCAGGGCCAGCCTGAACTACAAAGCGAAACCCTGTCTCAAAAATAAAAAAAAAATTTAAAAAAAAGGATTGCTTATATCTGTATTTTCTAAAGCACTAGTATTAGGCTCAGAGACAATAACTTTCTGAATGTTCACATAAATTGAGACAGACTCTTGAGTACTGAGAGTAGAGGAGTGTAACCACTATATCTGTCCCTAAAACCAAGTGTGGTAAATTTTATTTACGAGTAGTCAGACAAGCTAGATACCTAGAGTTAAAAGTTTGATACAAACCTCATCAGATATTTGCTGAGCAAGATGTATTGCTGTATTTCTTAGCGTATACTCAGATGAAGGATTAGGAATGCTCTGAAGCGCATTTTGCAACACCACAGCTTGATCATGAGTAAGTTGGTTAATCTGAAATAAATTATTTTACTTCCAGAAAAAACTTGTAGATAAGAAAATCCCAAAACTTTATAAGTCAGATTAAATCATTTGGTCCTTAACCATCACCGCTTCACAAGCATCTGTTACCTTCACAAATTCTTTGCAGAACTGAACTGAATACTCCTTATTCAAAACTTTGCTGTACATAATTCTATGAAAGGGTTTAACAGTTAAGTTCATAAGAAGAATATTTCATGAGAAAACTCCCAGAATTTTATCCAATTACTACTTTGCAAATTATAAACCTCTTGCACATAGTGTATGTAGTTTTGTAATAAATGTTTTAAATACAAATTTTGTATTTAGCTTCCTACTAGAACTTTAAACTAGAAGTTATAGCAGATAAAAAATGTAAAGATATAACATTACCTTGAATAAACTGCCTTAAGCTTGTATAGGAAGAAGGATGACCAAAACTTACTGGCTTTTCACATACACATGCATGAAATTCACAATGTAAGTCTAAATTATTCTGGATGCAGAAAAAGTATGTAAACTTTTATTCTAAATCTATATATGCAGAAGAACTGTTCCTTCTTTCTCTTCCTCTCTTTCTTTTGCAGTCCCTAACCCCACCCATGGCTAGGGCTCAAATCCAAGACAATGTATATGCCAGGCAAACATCTTGCTATAATCACCAGCCCTCCCATCTTTTATTTTGCAGTCCTGAAGTGTGAACCCATGGCCTCAAACTCTATGGAGCATATCATGAGCTTATATCTGAGGTAGGGCCTTGC
>PVIC010034943.1:0-19300 GCA_004025085.1 Thryonomys swinderianus | reverse complement strand
AAAAAAAAAACTTTTAAAAGCTCAATTCAATATAAAATTATGGGTATTCTACCTTCTATTCCAAACCTAAAATAGTTATGAAATTTTTGAGTTTACGTTAATATTGTTTATAAGTTTTAAATGTTGTTGTACATTATGTCTTATTTCTTTTAGGTTTATAAGGATTCTATGACTATCGGTATTATGTTAATATATTTCTAGTCATTTCCTTAAATGTCTCTTAGAACTTCCTGGTACTTACTGAATCAGAAATAAACACTTTATGTATTCAGTAACTCTGTGAAACAAGGGTTTACAGAGTTTGAGCAGCTAGGGTCTTTTTAACATTTAATTTCATTAGAAATGATTAATTTGATAAATATTTTACTTGCCCAAATCATTGGAAAGTATTGTGTTTTTTTAAATCGTTTTGTTAGCTGTTCTGTACTATAAAAAACTAAAATTTTCTAAAGTACAAATTGTATAAAATTTGAGAATTGAGATTTTGCTCTAGAAAGTCAGATGACAGTTGATTTAAGGTATAATACAAAATAAAGAAAACTTCATATATCTCTAAATCTACTTTAAATAGATCTTTAGCCAGTACATTTTTTGTTTTGCATTCATTCTTTATATATGTTTAATTCAAAGCTAACACTATTGTAAGACATGCAGATTTTTGACTGAATAGCATTGACAGGTAATTAACTTCTCAAATCTTCAATTTCCTAACAGGTAAAATAAGAATCATAATTACACTATTTTATATCATTGTTGAGAATAATCAAGTGAAACATTGAATATACAATGCTCTATACAATACCTGGATATAAAAGTAGGTATTTAATAAAAGTGAGCCACTGTTTTAATTTCTATGTTGAGTTTATATTGCCATAATTAGCTTGTCCTTAAGAATCTAACAGATTTTTTTTCTAGTATTTTAGGCTCCAAATGCAGTATTATGACAGCAATATGGAACTGTTTTGATTTTTCCCTTTGGGAACAAGTTTTCACTGGAATTGAGGGGTTCATATTACTTCTTACAAGGCATTTTTAAAATATTCCATCAAAACAGTGTTGGAACTTACATTTGGCTCTTTTTGATTTGCAGCTTATTTTTAAGAGTTTTTTTTTCCCCACACAGGAGCATTCTAACATTTAGGAATCTATTGACAGAAATTTAATAATTTTCTGCACTTTTCTTCTAATCTGTTAAAACCACATCTTTTTCACAGAGTATACATCTGAAGTGTACCACTTATGCTAATATTTTGTCAAAGATTTAACTTTAGAAAATAAGATAGATTTTATAAAGCCACATTTCTAATTTTCTATTTTATAACTTGGAGTTTGATACCTACATTATCTTCTTTAATCTCTTTCATATCATTGTGAGACATTATCCCTTTTACAAATGGAGAAATTAGATCACAGAGAGATGAACGAACATGCCCTAGGTTACGCCGGGGCCAGTGATAGAAGCATAAATATGACCTAACTAGTCTGATACGCAGGCCTTTTCCCCTGCCTACTAGACAGCTTCCCCAGCCCCACCTCCTTCTGAAATACTCCTGAGGCAAAACTGGTACTTCAGCATTATTTTCCTGATTTGGATATGGTTGATATGTGTATTGCACAAAACACAACATGGGACCATGTGAAAGACACGTTAAAACAGTGAAAGAATCTGACCTGCTCTAAAGTTTAACAGCCTTTGTTTGTGCTCAACTAAACTACACAAATTACAACCGCAGTCAGTGTCTGGATTTATAAATAGACTACCTGTGAATTTTTTTGTGAACATTTAAGCTCTAGCATTGTATCATATGTCAGGCTACAAAAGGTAAATACTGTGCCTAACAGTAATTTTATCCACACATTAATAATACTTTATTTTTATTAGTATGTTGTAGTATCAGTTTGTTTTTTAACAGAGCCCTAGCAGGATCACCAACAATAGCCACATTTAGAAGTGATCATGAACCAGATGCCATTTCAGTTTTATGTGGATTTATTAAAAGCATACTATATATGAAGAACACTGTAGAATCCTATGGAAAAGTCGAAAATAAAATATGACTGCTTCCCTTAAATAAATTATAAAGTGGCTAAAAATACTCAAAATGAGTATATAGTGCTATATGCTGTTAAATGAAATAACGGGAACATTTTCATAGAAGGTCAGAGAAGAGTGATTATTGTAGGCTGAAATAAACAAGACTGTGGAGAATCCTTGGGAATTTCAGAGTAAGATCCTAACAGAACAGAGGAAGAGAGAGAAAGGCATTCTACCATGGAAGAACAGTTGGAACAAAAGGAAAGAGCTGTTAGCATAATGTATTACCTTGTAGAATTGAGAGAAATTAGCAAAAATTTCAATACCAACATGCATTTAATTTTTATTACTTTCCGGGCAGTCTTAGGAATTTGGAATGAATTGTTAGCAACATCAACAATATAGCACATACTCAGGTATTTCTGCGATTTATATAACATTTAAAAATCTTAAATGAACTTTTAAAGGCTTGATATGGAGAATTTTGAAGATACACTAATGCAGATAAAATGAAATACACATGTATTGCCACTTGCCCCCAAGCCATAGATTTTTTGGTCAGCATATTTCATCAACCCTCTCCTGCACATATCCCACTGTCTGGTAAAGTGCTAAAGTAAATCCCGTGTATTATGTCACAGTGTTTATAAAAATGTACTTGTAACTGTATGAGTGCCTAAAAGGAGAGGGTTATTATTTTCATATCATTGTAATACTATTAACAAAGTTAAAAACAAACAGCTTAACAATAATTTCTTAACGTCATCAAATATTCCATCAGTGTTAAAACATAGTGGTCTCATTAATGCCAAAATGTTCTATTAGTTTGTCTCAATTGGGATTTAAATAAAATCCACACTTTGCAGCTAATAGATAAGTGTTTTTAATCCATAAGTTTCTTTTATTGTTTTTACCACTTGGTTTCTTGAAACCAGTTTTTTTGTGTGTTTGTAGAGTTTTTATAGCATCTTTCTGAGGTACTTAACCTTAAACCAGTTTTTCAGGTATTTTTTTTATTCTAATGCTGAAAGAAGGAGTACAATATCAGTTTTTAAAGAATGAGTATCGTTCATTTTAGTCTTCACATACTTTTTATTAATACATATTTGTTCTTAATATCATGAAATTTAAAATAAGGGAGTAGTTAATATAAAAGAAAAAGCAATATGACATAAAAACAAAATAACAAATTTCTGTTTTGCTCAAAGAAACTATTTTGTAACTTTTTAATGTAGGTAATTCTTGTATATAAGGTTGAAGTTGGCAAATGCAAATTTAAAAACACATGAGCTTTAGTTCTATCAGTGTTTTCATGATAGTTTAGAATATATAATCCTAAACTATTTTGTTCTGTTTAGCTAGTTTTTTAAAAGTATATAGTTACTAATTACATTTTTTCTTGAATTATATATTGTACTGTACTGTAAATCCTGCATTATGTATTGTTTCACTCATACTTTTGATATATACTGACACTAAATCTTGACTTCTTTCATGTTTTCCAAAACTGGGAATAGATAAAAGTTTAAATAATTGCTGTATTCCCAACTAGAGTTTCACTTACAATGAATAGAGATTAAAGTTTAGAATTCCACATAAGTGGCACTTTGAACTCCATCCACCAGATTATAGCACAAATTTTGATGTAATATGGTTTTTTCACACGACTTCACAGCATAGTTCCTGAAACAAAACTTTAAGAGAAATATAGTGAATTTATTTCAACCATTATTTCAAGTATTGGCGTATAGTAAAAGAAGTTCCTTCAAGTTTACTTAGTCACAAAATTGTCTTCTACTGTCGGGCGTGGTGGCTCACACCTGTAATCCCAGCACTCGGGAGGCAGAGGCAGGAGGATTGCTGAGTTCAAGGCTTGCCTGGGCTCCATAGTGAGCTCAGGGCCAGCCTGAATTACAAAGCGAGACCCTGTCTCAAAAAAAAAAAAATTGTCTTCTACTAAACTAACTTAAAATAGAGCAAAATTCCAATTCTCACTAATATTAGCTTTATAGCCAGCTGGATGGCCTATTTTATTAAAGGAAGATAAAAAATATTGATGAGGATACAAAAAATTCAGAATGCTATTGCACAATGGTACAGCCATTCTGGAAAACAGTTTGTAGTTGCTTTGTAAGTTAAACATAGAATTAGCACTTTTCCACGCAGTTCCATTTGTATATGCCAAAAGAATTGAAAATAGATAAACAGAAACTTTGCATTAGTATTAGTCACAGCATTGTCCACAGTCTTCTAAAGGTGAAAATAACCAAAATGTCCATGAATGGACTTGTGATGTGAATATAAGCAATATGATATATGATATGAAAAACTGAAATGTACATTAGTGAATGAATTGATGCCTGATATGTGTTTGAATGCTATACATTTCTATTAAAATCATATTATTCTGAATCCATGCCAATATTTGCTATACACTATAAATGAGCATGTAAAGTCAAATAAACTAAACACAGAGGCATATATGGTATGATTCTTTAATAGGAAACTTCCAGAATCAGCAAATACAGAGAGACAGACAGCCAATTTGTGGTTGCCAAGAAAAAAAGGTTGTGAGATTGAGTGTTTATAGGGTACAGGGTTTCTTTGTGTGATGATAAAATGTTCCACAACTAAATAACGGTGACAGTGGTATAACACTGTGAAAGCATGAAATGTCATTAATGGTAAATTTTTTGCTACGTGTGTTCTACCTACTTTATCAAAATGGTAAGACACCTCAAATTTGATCAACAGATTCAACACAATTCCTGTGAGAATCCCAGCTGACTTTTTTAGAGAATTGAAAGGGAACATAAATTAATCATAAACTAAAAAGATTAACCAAAGCAATCTTGAAAAAGAAGATAGATGTAGGAGACTCATTCTTTCTGCTTTCAAATTTATTGCGAAGATAATTATGTAGAATAGTGTGGTCCCACCACTCTGAGGACTGAGGCAGGAGATCAAATTCAATGGCAGCTTGGGCTACACAGTGAATTTGAGGCCAGCATGGAATATATAGCTAGAAATGCCTCCCCCAAAATGTAAATAAAACAACATGGTAATAATGTAAAAATCCACATCTAAATCAAAAAGTTTAGAAACAGACTAAAACTGAGTTCATAAATAAACTCATAGCTAATTTAAAAAGTGACTTTCACCAGGCTTGTATCTATTTTATTTTTATCTTATCTGTTATAATATGTTCTCCATACATAGTACTTACATTCAGCTTGGGGATTATTACTACCATGTACTAGCCAGTCCTCCTCTCTCCCTTATTCCCCAGATCTCTACAGAATCTACCTCTCTGTTTCCTAATATGTCTCTTTTAGTTTGCTCTTTAAATTATTAGCATTTTATTTCTTTCATATAAAAGAAACCATATGTAATTACCCTTCTGTGTCTTACTAGTATAATCTAAAGATCCATCTGTTTTCTTACAAGTGACTCAATTTGTCCTTCTTTGTGGATAAGTAGTACTCCCTTGTGCATATATGCCCCGCCTCTTTTTTGAGACAGGATCTCGCTTTGTAGTTCAGGCTGGCCCTGAGCTCATTAGGTAGTCAAGACAAGCCTCGAACTCAGCAATCCTCCTGTCTCTGCCTCCCGAGGGCTGGGATTATAGGCGCGAGCCACCACGCCCAGCACTGTGGTATGTGGTATTGATTGCTAGTGGGCGTGAGTCACCATGCCCAGCATTGCATGTGGTTACTGGGAAACGAGCTCAGGACCTTGTGCTTGCGAGGCAGGCGCTGGAACCACTGAGCTAAATCTCTGGCCCCCCATTTTCTTTATTCATTCATCTGCTGATAATGTTGTTTCCATGATTTCGCTACTATACATATGGCACAAAAACAAAACAGACATGTTGGTCAGTGGAATAGATTAAGAGAATGTGGAAAGAATCCCAATCACCCTCAGCCACTGACGTTGAACAGAGAAGCCCAAAATATATTCTGGGGAAAAGATAGCCTCTAACAAATGATACTGTGAAAACTGGTTATCAGTTGCAGAAGAATGAATCTTCATTTATATTTTTCACCTTGTACTAAAATCAAATCAAAATAGATGAAAGGCCTGTTTATAAAAATGAAATATTGAAGGGATATGGGTTAAAATGAGAATTCACTTGTGTCATATACTGGTACAAATTTCCCAATGTTGAGTGTAATTGTGAGCTGTATATAAAATGTACCAATAAAGAATTCAATTTTTTTAAAAAATGAAACATTGAATCTACTAGAAGAAAATAATAAATTCTGCAGATGTAGACATAGGCAAGGACTTCCAGAACAGAACCCTAATTGTGCAAGATATAATATCAAGAATCAACAAAAGGGATGATTATATCAAATTTAAAAGCTACTGCACAGCAAATGGAACAACTGAATGAAGACACAACCTACAGGATGGAAAAAAAAATTGCCAAATATTCTTCCAACAGAGAACAAATGCCTAGAATACATAAAGTATACAAAAAAATTTAACCCAAATCAAAATTCCAATCAAAAAATGTGTAATGAAAATGAATATATCTTTTCAGAAGAACAAATATTAATGGCCAATAAATACATGAAAAAAAATCCGGCCTCTTTAGCCAGTAGAGAAATGCAAATCAAAACAATTCTATGATTCTGCCTTATTTTAGTAAGAATGTCTATTTCCAAGACTCAAAGTTCTAGTGAATTTGTAGATGGAAAAAGAATTGGTTTATAAAGGGAATGTTGTTAGTGGGAATGTAAACTTGTAACCATT
The DNA here is from genome assembly GCA_004025085.1 of Thryonomys swinderianus. NCBI lineage: Eukaryota > Metazoa > Chordata > Mammalia > Rodentia > Thryonomyidae > Thryonomys > Thryonomys swinderianus. Next base: position 12,507 of record PVIC010034943.1, on the reverse strand, counting down.
ATGAATGTCAGTATGAAAACTTATCAAAAAATTAAAAATACAACTTCCACTTGACCCCATTGTATCTCTTCTAGTATCTCTTCCCTAAAAGAGCTAAAGTCATCATATTACAATGACACACGCATATCCATGTTTATTGCAGCCTTGTATTTATTAAAGAAATTGAATTTATAATGTAAAGCATTTCACAGAAAGAACTCTGAACCCAAATGTTTTCATAGTAAGTTTTGCCAGCTACTTAAGGGAAGATACAGCAATTGGATACAAACATCTTGCAGTAAGTAGAGGTAGAAAGAAATTCAACAGATTTTTATGTTTAAAAAGAACTATAGGCTACTGCCCCTCGTGAACAACAACAACAAAAAAATTAAAAACCTCAACAAAAGCTAGAAAAGAAAATCCACTAATACATTGAAAGGTGCAGTTTAATGTTTGAAGGTCAGTGTTTTTCACCCTGCTGCCAAGATAAGGGAGATTCCAAGGGATGCAGAAGACATGTATGATAAAACTCAAACCCCATTTAACTGCACAATCTGACTGATGGGGGAAACTAGAGAAAAACTTACAATTAACCCACCGAATGTTGAAGGCTTGGTGACTTTTATGTAGAAGTGGTTCAAAATGTTGATGTGCAGCTCACCATGTCAGCACTGTGCAGGAACTCAGAACTGCTGGAAATTAAAGAAAACATAAAGTTGCCCTTCATTCACAAAGAACAGTATGCACAGACGGAAGGAATCTTTTTAAAAAGTTATCAGAATAAGTGCATTCAGGTAAATATTTAAGTCATTTTTTTATTCAGTGGAAAAATTGAAAATGAAATCGAAATCCTGTTTCTTCTAAAGTGGCATTCAAATACATTTATTACTGTGATTTGATCATTTCACTTTTTCTACAAGTATGAGATTATTATAATGTACTTATCTACAAATACTATTTCTCAACTTTAAAACCATAAAAAAGTTAAAAACTCTTACTCAAAATCACGACATATTTACAAATGACATTTAACACTGTAGTCTGTGATCTACAGGAAGTTGCTAAAAGCAATATGGAAAACCCAGCTGAAGAAATACACAGAGTTCATAATGAAAGACTCGGTATTGCTAATATATCATTTGTATGCAAACTGATCTTAGACTCCACACTATACTTATAAAATCATGTTATCTTCATGGTAGATATTAAAAAGCAAACTCTAAAATTATATGAAAATGCAGATGATTTAGAATTGCCAAATAATTTTATAAAAGATAAATTTTGGGAAATTATACTGCATGATTTCAAGATATATTTTATAAAGTCTAAGGTATCAAGACGCTGGTATTGGTGAAAGAAAAGCCATAGATACAGATGATCAAAACAGTCCAACGCAAATGATCAATTTATTGTCAACAGTGAAGCTACACCTCATAAGAAAAATGTTACATTTCTAAAAATAGTAATAGTAGAATTCAATAATATTTAAAAGAAAAAAGAAAGCCTTAAACCTTACCATACGTTTCGTGCAAATTTCCTTGAAAGGCTGTTTTTATTTGTCTTTTGATTTCCGGAACTATCTGGCTGATAGTAAATACTAAATAATTAATTTCACCAAAATAAGTAACTACACATTAGTTCTGGTTTCTGGCTCTAATCTCAGTGAGGTGTAACTATCACCCTTGAGTGAAGCTACACAAAATGTTTTAGCTTTGAAAAGATATGACCTAATTAGACCGGTTCTAGTTCCCTCGTTTCACTTTCTCAATCTGGCTACCTTTTCCATCCACAGCTTTCGGGTGCAATCCCCTGGCCCTGAAATGCTTTACAATTTAACAGACTTTCTCAGTGTGTCCCTGAATTTGTATGTATTACAAGTCATAAGAATGAGAATATGTGAAGCCTAAATAGAGAAACAAGAGGCAGAATATCCGTAGGCCTGTGGATAATTCAATACTATTTGCTGATGCTGCTGGTTTGCATTTCACTCCCACTGGCAGCTAGAGTCAACACAACTTACTCGTTTATTCTAATACTTTAATTCCAGTGAGCTCTGTTTTTTAATAATACAGATACAATGTGACTTTATTTTTCTCGAAGAACTTAAAGAATATTGATACCTATCTTTTCAACAGAGGCAATGATTAATGTGTTAGATGAACTAAAGAGATCAAATGATTTAGCCAGTGACAAAGAAGACAAAATTGCAGCCAATGTTTAAGACTCTTGATAGCTAATTTCATAAATAATCCTTAAAGAAGTGTGTACTTCTGGGTCAGGGATGTAGCTCAGTGGTACCACTGCTTGGCAAGTGCAAGATCCTGAGTTCAATCCCCAGTGCTGCAAAAAAAAAAAAAAAAAGAAAAAAGAAAAGAAAAGAATAACTGTACTGTTCAACAACACCTGTCTCAAAACCTGAGGACAAAAACTAAAATGAAAAACAAAATGTTTTTCTCCAGAACTGTATTTAAGTAAGTCATTGCACCAGAGAGGAAAATCCAACTAGTGTAGCCCTTTTTAATTCTTTAGAACCTTTTAAGGGAGATGACACCACATCAAGAGCATCCATAGGCATTATGGGGTAATGTAGGACTAGAGCTATAGAAACAAGATTTACCATAGAAACAAGAAATATGTAGGGGGTGGAGGAGCTGAAGGGAAGGCAGGGGATGGGAAAAGTGAGAATCAAGATACATCATGTACAGGTACAAATTATCGACGATGAAATGTACCAACAAGCACAATTTAAAAAATAAAGAAGTTATCCTCATTCAAAAGAAAAAGAAACATGATTTATGGTGTCCTATGTGTGCTGCTTAGTGTGAAACTAATTTACAGAATGACCATTTGTCACTGTTATAAATAACATTTGTTTTAAGTGATGTAACTTTAAATAGATACTAACATAACCAAAAATTATAATACTTGCTAAACTATTCTAGCTGCTCTTATCTACAATGGTTTGTTATTTGCCAATAAATGTTAATAACTAGCAGAGATAGTTTTCAAAATCTAAACAACTGAGCTTATTGTTTAGCACTTTAGTCTATGGATCTTCATAAGGAAGTTCATGTCATTATTTGTTGTGTGACTGCCTCTTAATATCAGGGGTGGGGTTAAGAAGGAAGGCGTATAGAAGAGAAAGCCTTCTTAAAGGGATCCTAGAGAACTAAAGGTCTTCCTTTATACTTAATTACAATAAAAGAACCAAACTCTTTAAATTTTCAAACTCACTTTTTTACTCCATAGACATCCTCCAGAACCACCTTAAAACAATTTCTGGTTTATGTCAACAAAGAAGGGAATGGCTGCAAGATCACATTCTTCCTTCTGTCACCTGAGGAGTATTTTTCACATTCCATGCATGGTACTTGATCAGACAGGTTGCTGCAATTTTGTCATGTCAAAGTCATTGTAAGAATCAATAGCTTAAAGAAGAAAAGAATCAATAGCTCTATCTTCTTTTAATCTTCTTGTTTGTAGGTTCTGCAATAGAGTTAACCAATTTTTAAAAATGGAAAAACTATTTTGGCAATGATAGTCTGCAAACAATTAACCAGACAAATAAAGTATACACACACTCATACTATATTTCACATGTATTTGTGTTTATCACTAAAAACATTGGAAAACATTGACTTTTAGAAACCTTGAAGTAGCGAATGTGCCACCTCTAAAGAATTGTCAGGGTATCGAGTAGTCCAAAAAAGTATTCAACAAGCTGAATGAAAATAAAGAATGTAAAGTGTTTAATCTTTTCACTACCCACCTTTCAGTAGAATTAGTAACTAAATTTATGCCTTTATGTGCAGGTCGATGCTATGACTTGGAAAATAAGAAACAGCATTATCATCTATGCTAGCCAAGTAATATTCTAGAATAATAGTTCTTTTCTTTGGACTGAACTTGTCAATCCTGCGACAGAGTATTTTTTGGATCAAGATGAAAGAATTGTTTAATACTATCTCAAGTACTAAAAGCAGTACCATATTTTGTGTCTTTCTTGCTTCAGCCTTAAGTTTCTTACAAATTTTTAACCCTGTCTGAAATTTCTAATTATGTTTCTTTTTCTTGGGTCTTGTCATTTATTATTTCATCTTTTCCCCTCCTATTTTGCTGTGGTCTGGACCTGGTGCTGCGGCTTGCTCTGCTAGGATTTTTCTTCACATCTCTGGGCTGATATCACTGTTTCAAAGATTCTGTGTCTTCACTTTTGCTTTATTCCCTTTTGAAGTAACTTCCAACCAGAGAAGTTTTCTTAATAAAGAATTCAAATTTGAACATTACATCCTTTCAAACCTTTTAAGATATTACTTCTCTTTTCCTGCTTCCAGCTAACTGATTCCACAAAGAGTCAAATCAATCATCCTCTGTAGACTCTTTCTCATGGAAGATATTAAAATTTTCTTCACCTTGGTGTGCGGAAATCTCATAAGAAGGTGTCTGGAAATGGATGTACTTTAATTTATTGTGATCTGTGCTTATAGATGCTTTCAATATGAAGATGTTCTTCTTTCATCTCTGAGTGGTAGTCCTTAAGAGTATTTGATAGGTTTTTTTTTCCTTCATTTCACTCCTGATGTTACTAGTTCCTAGATGTTGTACCTCCTAGACTGATTAATATTTTTCATTTTATTTCTTCAGTCCTTAAGTTTACAGTGCATGATCTTAGGAATTTATTTCAAGTCCTTCATTTTTTGGTCATCATATTTGAAACATTATTTGCCTAACTATAAAAATATGTGTTTCCTTGTCTTTTTAATTATTGTTAAGTTTTCTGACATAAAACAAGTAGCATAAAGGTAACAAAATTTCTAATATACAAATTGGTTAATGGACACTTTCCTGTGAAATACTTTTCCATTTAGAAGTTTGGTAAAAGCATATAATTCATTTTGGTTTTAATTATACTAAAATAGATAACATAATAAGTTTTCAGTTCAGTTGCATTAAGTACTTTGACCTTGTTCTACAATCAACCCTCCTATAATGTCTTTTCATATCTTTCTGTGTTATTTTCTGTTACTCTTATTGGAATTATCCATTTCTTTAAGGATCAGTTTTTCAGTTAAGTAATTTGTTTTGCTTTCATCCAGTGAGCCTCAATATTGGTTCTCATAAGTTAAAAAAAAGAAGAAGAAGAAGGCCTGAGAGTCCACAATAGACTTCAGTAGCTGTTCTGTAACCAGATCTCTTTGTTTTTTGTGTGGAAATTCTGTTGGAAAGTACCAGCTGAGGTTGAACAGGGAGTATACACTAGTAATATTCACTTTAGTTTTAAGTTAGTGGGTAATTCCTCAAATACCAAAACAAAGAATGTTTGACTTGGGGGTGCACATCCGTACTAGCTTCGCTCAGGTAATTCATTTCCCTGACAGTTCAAGAATTTCTTTAGAGAAAAAGATGGCAGGTTCTTTGCTTGCAGTGATACATCAAGGTGCCAGCCCTGTGTGCTCAGGTTAAAGGGACCACATGAGACTTTTAATTAACCTTCTGCTTTAAGGCCCCATTGTTCACCACTATGTCAGTCACCCTTTCATGAATTGATTTCTTTTTAAATTGTGATGTTTTTATTTCAGCATGCTCTCAGGAGAATAATATATGTACTGTAGGTTTTATTCCACAGCAATAAACATATTCTCTACACAATTAAGTTAGCCAACTAGTTCTGTGAGTGCAGAAGTCTTTGGTGTCTCTTCAGCTTGCAACTCTTCAAATTTAAAAATACTTTTTAAAAAATGTATATATCATCTGTGACCCAACTGCTTTAAAACACATTTTTCTACTCCTTAGTCATTGCATGCATTTCATATACATGTAACTTGAATGTGTATGTTTTCCTGAATCTGAATTAAGAAGCTTTGTACCCCGATTTGTAAAAAAAAAAAAAAAATTATCTCAAAAATTAAGTAAAGTGACTTTACAACTGTATAGTCAACTCAGTATAAAGTTAATTTAATAACATTATAGTTTTATATAGAAACGTTCTCTATTCAAATTACTAAAATTTTTAATTTTTATTATCTGTAATACATTTATTCATCAAAATGAATATTGTGTGGAGTGTTTTTAAACACTCCCTTCCCAGGATAATATTAGCTACTTAATACATTTTACCATGCACTGTGCACCTGTGTCCCAACTCTCACGTGAACAGCCATTTTACTCATTCATCTGTGTGTTATCTCCTACATCATCTCTATCCTTATCTCCACCTCTCTTGCCCATTGATGTAGCTACTGAACCAACATCAGTAGAAGAGAAAGAAAGCAGCCGTTGAGATAGCCTTATGCGTAGCAGAACCAGTAGTAGTAACCAGTGTTCCTCCTTCTTGAGTATATTGGAAGAACTTTTAAAAATAACTTTGTTTCTGGGTGAAGGTCACTTTCAAATAGGTCGAGGCGTCTTAGTTTTGGAAAAAGTATACATCAATAGTTTTCCATATCCTCATTGTGGACAACACCTCCACCTAGCTTTCTGGGCTGAGCTGTTTTTCTTGAACAATGAAATTTGCTGCATAGGATCTGATATTTGTACATGAAAATGAATTTGATTACTGTTCATACAAGTGATAAAATTATTTAATGAAATAAAATACATTTAAAGTAGAAAAAGAACTGACATCCAGTAGATTTTGAAAATCAAAGCCTGGCTTATAGCAAAGGATTATTTTGAAGGGGGAAATTGTATAAAATAAATATTCTTCCAAGTTTGTCAAAGCATTTCAGAAAACTCATTATGAACCTTCAGGTTCTTTTGTCTATTCTCTTTGCCAAACACTTACCATTAAGGACTTAGATGAAAAGAAAAAGATAGGGCTACTAAACAGTCACTCTTTTCAGTGCAGTTAGAATAACAAAATATGAGATCTGGAACTCAGCCAAACGTTAGTTATAATTATCTTAAAATTATTTTTAAATGTAGATTTGTGTTTTACTAAAATTAAATTAAATATAGTAGAAAAGCATGAATTACAGAAATAATCTTGTAAGTGCAAACAAAGAAAGAAAACTTGATTAAAGGTTGCCATATCAAGCATTCTTCACTTCACAAGTATCTTGCCAGCTTCTGAGTAATGCTTTGATTTGGTTTGAACCTTTTGTATGTAACAATTTCTAATGCAAGTTACTACAGTTCTTTCTGAATAATGTAGGTCATGAGAAGTTCATTTGAAGGTGGGGCAGCCACACTACATTGGGTGACTGTCTCTAATAGATCCATTTCATTAATTGTCATGAATTTTTTATTAACAAAACCAGTACATCAGGTTTAACCAGGTAAAACTTCTCATAGTTGTTATCTTTATTTTCAGAAGGAATATTGTGAAAATAGGGAATTACTGCACATGCTTTAACTCTTGATTAAACAGAGGAATGGCACTATCCATGAACAATAACTTAGGGGCATATTATCAAGTTGACATTGAGTGTTTCAGTTGTGCAACTCCCATTAATTTTAAAGCCCTGTGCTTTAATTTCAGTGTCTTCCAGTGAGGAGTAATGCCAGAGCCGTCTTTTTAGGTACTCTGAGTTAATGTGATTAATGTCAAGTAACAGGATGTTCATTCTCTCTTCCTTAAGCTTAGTCCTTGCGTTTTTGTTTTGTTTAGTTTTGTTTTCTGCTAATGGCCTTCTAAGGAACTGCCTTTCAGAAACCAGGTAGTGGTATTAAGAAGCAGCTATAATGGATTGGAAAATAAATGATGTCTATGTATTTGCATTTTATGTACCAATGAAAGAAATTTCCTTCAGTTTGCATCTGATGATTTTTAAGTCCTGCATCCTTTGTTAAAACTATATTTTTGAACTTTAAGAAGTTTCAAACCCTTTCCTAAACATGTTACAGGTAATCACATTATTACCTGTACTTTTTCATCTCTTCTATAATAAGGTAATAAGGACTTTTTATTCCCTACCTCTTCTGAAATAGTGAGTGGTATAAATTATCTCTATTTAAATGGTTTGAAAAGTGGGGAAAAGAGTGATTGTTTTTCTCAAGCTCTTGTAAATAATCTTTACTACAGTACATAATAGTAGTTTAGAATTTCTATTTGGAAATTTCTGTTTAGAATTTCTATTTCATTCTGCTTGATAAAACATTGGCCTTGTAAAATTTTAAGACTGAAATATTCTTGAGAAAGTCTTGATTTTAAAAAGCATCATCTTTGGAAGAAGGCACTTTGTGGTTAGCATCCTAGTTCAACCATTTTCTTCCTTGACTATAAGCAAATTACTTGTCTTTGGCTCCTTTTTCTTTCATGTTAAATAGAAAAATATATATATATGTGTGTGTGTGTGTGTGTGTGTGTGTGTGTGTGTGTGTCTAAAGCAGGCTTGGTAAAAAAATATATATAAAGATAACTACAGTATTATTACCTACAGATTTAGAATCAGACCTGCAGAAGTAAAGCAGTATTAGAGACAGGCACGTGGTTTGTTAGTGACACAAACAGAATGAGAACTGATGCATCCTTTCCAAAACTGGTTCCTTCCATGGACAGTGTTTGCAGCTATTGGTATGTAGGGCAGTAGTCAGCAGTTCATTAACTTACACTGTTCAGTAACATCTTCACTTTCTTTTTTCTGTTCTCAAATTTTAGATATGAGTGTTTATTGTTTAGACCAGAATCCCAGATTTTGTTTTATAAGTATGTAGTTTAAGAGTCTTTCATTTTTAGATGGATATCATCAAGTTCTAACTTCAAGGGAAGTTTGTCAACAGCCATTTATCAGAATCAGCAACATGTGTCTGGTTAAGCCATGACCTAGAATAAATAACATAAGGCATTTTCACAATATGTTATACAGCTGCCCCAGGATCAATATCTCCTTATCCGTGAAACCTCATGATCTATCTACTGACTTTGCTCATGACCCCATGCACCCTGCGACCTGAACTATGGACATGACACCAGATCCTTCAGTCCACTTTGATTACAACCTGCAGGGTGCTCTGCCTTGTCTGGGGCCAGTTTTCATTGCACCAGTGTTGTTGACCTTCCATCCTTTACTTCCCATCCTATCTAGTGGATCACAGAAAACAAAATGAAATGATTAGCTTACATTCAAATAAAACTTTACTTTTGGAAAAGTTCTTTCATATGTAGAATCTAAGTTGATCTGATTCTCATAGAATTTTTGTAAAGTAAGCAACACTGTCTCACAATTAAAAAATCTAAACCAGGGCCGGAGGGTTAGCTCAGTGGTTCCGGCGCCTGCCTCACAAGCGCAAGGTCCTGAGATCGATCCCTGGTGACCACGTACAGTGCTGGGCATAGTGACTCACACCCACCAGCAATCAACCAGCAATCAGCACCACATTCCACAGTGCTGGGCATGGTGGCTCATGCCTGTAATCCCAGCACTGGGGAGGCAGAGACAGGAGGATTGCTGAGTTTGAGGCTTGCCTGGGCTACATAGTGAGCTCAGAGTTAGCCTGACCTACAAAGCGAGACCCTGTCTCAAAAAAAAAAAATCTAAACCAGAATTAAACAATTTGTCCATCACAAAGAATATAAAATAGAATTAAACAATGTTCTCAGTCACATAAGTAATAAATAGAAAAGCACAGATTTTCACTACAAATCTTACTCATTTTACCCTTCAATCACAACTTGGGAACCTCTTGCTGACAGTGGATAATGAAGTGTCTTATGATGAAAACAATAAATAATTATAAAGAAAGTGCTGTGTTGTAACGTGAGACCTGTCATCACATGAAGCACTGACATGTAAGGAAGTTTTTGTGTATAAATCCACATGAAAAATAAAGTACAGACATGCTTTGCTCAACAACAGAGACACTCTGAAAAAAGCACTGTTAGGTCATTACTTCCTTGTGTGAACATCACAGAGCGTAAGTATACAAACCTAGGTGGTGCAGGTCAGTCACTGGGTGTGGCCACTTGAAACAATCAGATGCAGCAAACACATGTATGAAGCTGCTGCTATAAAACATGACATACTATTGTGAATCTTTTTTAATAAGTAGAAATATACTCAAATATTATGATAGTAAGTATAAAGTAGTAAATATATAAACCAGTAACATAGCTATTCAATATAATTATCAAACTGTGTATTTATTTATATATACTGGCCCATGCTGCGTTTATATACCTGCCAGTCTGGTAGGTTTGTTTACAACAGTATCACCACAAATACATGAGTGATGCATTGTGCAATGATGCTGTGGTGGCTATCATGTCACTAAGCAATAGGAATTTTTCAGCTCTATTACTATCTTATGGGTCCACTGTCCTATAGCTGGTCTGCCATGAATGAAGCATAACCATGCAGTGTGTGTTTGTATCATAATAATGTGAAGTAGGAAATAAATCTCTTTGTAATAAGCACATGAGAGACATCTGATGAATTTATCTGATTGCTTATATCTTTTAGAATATTATCTATGAAGAATATCTCTGATACTATCTGAGGACTAGTATTAGAAAAGTTACTCTAATTGCCTTTTTTTTTTTTTGAGACAGGGTCTCGCTTTGTAGTTCAGGCGGGCCCTGAGCTCACTATGTAGCCCAGGCAAGCCTGGAACTCAGCAATCCTCCTGGCTCTGCCTCCCGAGTGCTGGTACTACAGGCGTGAGCCACCACGCCCAGTTCTAATTGCCTTTTAACAATGTTTCCTCATTGTGATGATTATTCTGTAACTCTTCACCACTTATTATCCCACTCTGGGTTGATTTCCACCTATATCCACCTATGATTTCCACCTATGATTCCCAAATGCAGATATACAGACTAGTTCTCTCTTCAGTTTGAGTTTACGGACCAAAATTATTTGTTGCACATGTCCAGTTGACATTTCATGGACAGTCCCACTCAAAATGCCTAAAATTGAAAGCAGCAACTTCCATTATTAAACTGTTCTTCTTCCCAATGCCTATAAGTCAGCAAATTCCATCAATATTACCTCGTAAACATTTCTAGAGTCTCCTTTCTTGTTATTGACACAGTTAAAACTCACATTGTTTTACTTAACCTACTGAAGTAGTCTTTCTGCATGTAGCATTGTCTTTCCTTGTCCCGTGCTTGAGGCTGTAGCTACACCAGACTGCTTGTAGTTGCCCATAACTGTTCTTTTTTCAGTAATATTCCTCCATTCATGCTGTGTCATGCTTTCTTTTGGGAAATTATTCTCTTCAGATAATCTACTACCATTTTCCCCTTCCCTTTACTTGTGAAATTAGATGTGCTTTCTGCCTCCACACTGCATTCTAATTGTCTTTTAACTGAATCTCTCAAAATAAAGATACTTTTCTTTAGTATGTAACACCATGACTACAAATATGTTTGGTATGTTATACACATGGATATTTTTTAATGTAGTGCACCTTTAGAAAATTAGTGTTATTTCATAAAAACAATATGTTTTTATTTTAAAATGTGTCATACTGTCAGTAATCTCAGTTAAAATTGATAAGTTTATGTTTACCAACTTGGATTTATTTGTACCATGTTCCTGTTGAAATAAATTACTTATTTGTTAAAATATTCTGTTCCATGTTTCAGTAAATTACAAAAAGATATGCTAATGTTTTTGTGAAACCCTGGTCTCAATGTCCTGTAGAAGAATTTTCTTCTACTAGAGGCCTTCTTCTACATATTAATATTGATAATTTTTATTTGTGAGCCTATTGCAAGAATGTCACCAGTGAATATTATAGTGTTGGATCATTCTTTTTGTGCTATGAATAATTTCAATATATAACCATAATAAGTACTTAATAAATGAAAAATAATCATGTTGCACCTATGAATTTTTCAGAAAATGTTTTGCTTCTTGAAAGACCCTAAAATCTTTTTTAACAGTAAGCTTTCCCATAGTGCTTGTTATCTTACTCAAATTACTATTTCACTGGTACAGTAGCTAAATATTTATAGGGCCAATAAAAATATTTCTCAGTAGAATTTAAATTTTTAGTTTAGATTTGATTCTTTTATAAGTTGCTGCTTCAAAAAGATGTAATATTCTATTTACCACTCCCAAACAGTCCTCTTTTAGGCAGTAATCATCAAAAGGTACAAGGGGGAGTAAAAATGATTAAGATGGGATATGCATATATACTGGTCCCCAAGATAAACATAATTATTATGTGTGGAAAACATATGCTCACAAAAAATTATTTTACAAGTTGTATACATATATTGGAGGACTATAAAGTCTAATGTTATGATCCAACATCTTTTATTCATAGCAAAAAATTCAGCTCCTTCTGTTTTTCTCAAATAATATAGAATCTTTCGAAAGATAACACTAACACATGAAAACTCACTTTAGAGGAATTGTTTCTCTAAGACTTCTTTAAAATTGAAATTAGTATTCTATTTGATTTTGAATCATATTTGACTATATCTTTACAAATTAAGAACATACTACCGAAATATAGACCTTATTGACAGAAAATGTATCCCCAAGATACACATAATATAAAAAGAAAATATAAAATTTGAAATAAAGTGTTAGTCTTAAAAAAAAACTAGAGAGAGCCCCGGGCCCGCCGTGCCGTGAG